>JAZGUH010000840.1:0-161635 GCA_037893225.1 Hippasteria phrygiana
TGTCAAATTCCCTGGGGTATGACTTGCTTTACTCATTCATAATTGCATGAAATATCAACCAAATTCAGTCATTTTGACATGTATGGATAGCTTAGATCTGGCGCTACATGTTGCAATTATCGGCGGCTTCTTAGAGTTAAAACTTGTGGAGAAAATTCAAACCTCGCAATGTTTATTTTCTTTCCGGCCAACATCTGTGTACATGTTACCGTCTATTTATTGCTCCATGCATGTCAAATTCCCTGGGGTATGGACTTGCTTTACTCATTCATAATTGCATGAAATATCAACCAAATTCAGTCATTTTGACATGTATGGATAGCTTAGATCTGGCGCTACATGTTGCAATTATCGGCGGCTTCTTAGAGTTAAAACTTGTGGAGAAAATTCAAACCTCGCAATGTTTATTTTCTTTCCGGCCAACATCTGTGTACATGTTACCGTCTATTTATTGCTCCATGCATGTCAAATTCCCTGGGGTATGGACTTGCTTTACTCATTCATAATTGCATGAAATATCAACCAAATTCAGTCATTTTGACATGTATGGATAGCTTAGATCTGGCGCTACATGTTGCAATTATCGGCGGCTTCTTAGAGTTAACACTTGTGGAGAAAATTCAAACCTCGCAATGTTTATTTTCTTTCCGGCCAACATCTGTGTACATGTTACCGTCTATTTATTGCTCCATGCCTGTCAAATTCCCTGGGGTATGACTTGCTTTACTCATTCATAATTGCATGAAATATCAACCAAATTCAGTAATTTTGACATGTATGGATAGCTTAGATCTGGCGCTACATGTTGCAATTATCGGCGGCTTCTTAGAGTTAAAACTTGTGGAGAAAATTCAAACCTCGCAATGTTTATTTTCTTTCCGGCCAACATCTGTGTACATGTTACCGTCTATTTATTGCTCCATGCCTGTCAAATTCCCTGGGGTATGACTTGCTTTACTCATTCATAATTGCATGAAATATCAACCAAATTCAGTCATTTTGACATGTATGGATAGCTTAGATCTGGCGCTACATGTTGCAATTATCGGCGGCTTCTTAGAGTTAAAACTTGTGGAGAAAATTCAAACCTCGCAATGTTTATTTTCTTTCCGGCCAACATCTGTGTACATGTTACCGTCTATTTATTGCTCCATGCATGTCAAATTCCCTGGGGTATGGACTTGCTTTACTCATTCATAATTGCATGAAATATCAACCAAATTCAGTAATTTTGACATGTATGGATAGCTTAGATCTGGCGCTACATGTTGCAATTATCGGCGGCTTCTTAGAGTTAAAACTTGTGGAGAAAATTCAAACCTCGCAATGTTTATTTTCTTTCCGGCCAACATCTGTGTGCATATTACCTTCTATTTATTGCTCCATGCCTGTCAAATTCCCTGGGGTATGACTTGCTTTACTCATTCATAATTGCATGAAATATCAACCAAATTCAGTCATTTTGACATGTATGGATAGCTTAGATCTGGCGCTACATGTTGCAATTATCGGCGGCTTCTTAGAGTTAAAACTTGTGGAGAAAATTCAAACCTCGCAATGTTTATTTTCTTTCCGGCCAACATCTGTGTGCATATTACCTTCTATTTATTGCTCCATGCCTGTCAAATTCCCTGGGGTATGACTTGCTTTACTCATTCATAATTGCATGAAATATCAACCAAATTCAGTCATTTTGACATGTATGGATAGCTTAGATCTGGCGCTACATGTTGCAATTATCGGCGGCTTCTTAGAGTTAAAACTTGTGGAGAAAATTCAAACCTCGCAATGTTTATTTTCTTTCCGGCCAACATCTGTGTGCATATTACCTTCTATTTATTGCTCCATGCCTGTCAAATTCCCTGGGGTATGACTTGCTTTACTCATTCATAATTGCATGAAATATCAACCAAATTCAGTCATTTTGACATGTATGGATAGCTTAGATCTGGCGCTACATGTTGCAATTATCGGCGGCTTCTTAGAGTTAAAACTTGTGGAGAAAATTCAAACCTCGCAATGTTTATTTTCTTTCCGGCCAACATCTGTGTGCATATTACCTTCTATTTATTGCTCCATGCCTGTCAAATTCCCTGGGGTATGACTTGCTTTACTCATTCATAATTGCATGAAATATCAACCAAATTCAGTCAATTTTGACATGTATGGATAGCTTAGATCTGGCGCTACATGTTGCAATTATCGGCGGCTTCTTAGAGTTAAAACTTGTGGAGAAAATTCAAACCTCGCAATGTTTATTTTCTTTCGGCCAACATCTGTGTACATGTTACCGTCTATTTATTGCTCCATGCATGTCAAATTCCCTGGGGTATGGACTTGCTTTACTCATTCATAATTGCATGAAATATCAACCAAATTCAGTAATTTTGACATGTATGGATAGCTTAGATCTGGCGCTACATGTTGCAATTATCGGCGGCTTCTTAGAGTTAAAACTTGTGGAGAAAATTCAAACCTCGCAATGTTTATTTTCTTTCCGGCCAACATCTGTGTGCATATTACCTTCTATTTATTGCTCCATGCCTGTCAAATTCCCTGGGGTATGACTTGCTTTACTCATTCATAATTGCATGAAATATCAACCAAATTCAGTCATTTTGACATGTATGGATAGCTTAGATCTGGCGCTACATGTTGCAATTATCGGCGGCTTCTTAGAGTTAAAACTTGTGGAGAAAAATTCAAACCTCGCAATGTTTATTTTCTTTCCGGCCAACATCTGTGTACATGTTACCGTCTATTTATTGCTCCATGCATGTCAAATTCCCTGGGGTATGGACTTGCTTTACTCATTCATAATTGCATGAAATATCAACCAAATTCAGTCATTTTGACATGTATGGATAGCTTAGATCTGGCGCTACATGTTGCAATTATCGGCGGCTTCTTAGAGTTAAAACTTGTGGAGAAAATTCAAACCTCGCAATGTTTATTTTCTTTCCGGCCAACATCTGTGTACATGTTACCGTCTATTTATTGCTCCATGCATGTCAAATTCCCTGGGGTATGGACTTGCTTTACTCATTCATAATTGCATGAAATATCAACCAAATTCAGTCATTTTGACATGTATGGATAGCTTAGATCTGGCGCTACATGTTGCAATTATCGGCGGCTTCTTAGAGTTAACACTTGTGGAGAAAATTCAAACCTCGCAATGTTTATTTTCTTTCCGGCCAACATCTGTGTACATGTTACCGTCTATTTATTGCTCCATGCCTGTCAAATTCCCTGGGGTATGACTTGCTTTACTCATTCATAATTGCATGAAATATCAACCAAATTCAGTCATTTTGACATGTATGGATAGCTTAGATCTGGCGCTACATGTTGCAATTATCGGCGGCTTCTTAGAGTTAAAACTTGTGGAGAAAATTCAAACCTCGCAATGTTTATTTTTCTTTCCGGCCAACATCTGTGTGCATATTACCTTCTATTTATTGCTCCATGCCTGTCAAATTCCCTGGGGTATGACTTGCTTTACTCATTCATAATTGCATGAAATATCAACCAAATTCAGTCATTTTGACATGTATGGATAGCTTAGATCTGGCGCTACATGTTGCAATTATCGGCGGCTTCTTAGAGTTAAAACTTGTGGAGAAAATTCAAACCTCGCAATGTTTATTTTCTTTCCGGCCAACATCTGTGTACATGTTACCGTCTATTTATTGCTCCATGCATGTCAAATTCCCTGGGGTATGGACTTGCTTTACTCATTCATAATTGCATGAAATATCAACCAAATTCAGTCATTTTGACATGTATGGATAGCTTAGATCTGGCGCTACATGTTGCAATTATCGGCGGCTTCTTAGAGTTAAAACTTGTGGAGAAAATTCAAACCTCGCAATGTTTATTTTCTTTCCGGCCAACATCTGTGTACATGTTACCGTCTATTTATTGCTCCATGCATGTCAAAATTCCCTGGGGTATGGACTTGCTTTACTCATTCATAATTGCATGAAATATCAACCAAATTCAGTCATTTTGACATGTATGGATAGCTTAGATCTGGCGCTACATGTTGCAATTATCGGCGGCTTCTTAGAGTTAACACTTGTGGAGAAAATTCAAACCTCGCAATGTTTATTTTCTTTCCGGCCAACATCTGTGTACATGTTACCGTCTATTTATTGCTCCATGCCTGTCAAATTCCCTGGGGTATGACTTGCTTTACTCATTCATAATTGCATGAAATATCAACCAAATTCAGTAATTTTGACATGTATGGATAGCTTAGATCTGGCGCTACATGTTGCAATTATCGGCGGCTTCTTAGAGTTAACACTTGTGGAGAAAATTCAAACCTCGCAATGTTTATTTTCTTTCCGGCCAACATCTGTGTACATGTTACCGTCTATTTATTGCTCCATGCCTGTCAAATTCCCTGGGGTATGACTTGCTTTACTCATTCATAATTGCATGAAATATCAACCAAATTCAGTAATTTTGACATGTATGGATAGCTTAGATCTGGCGCTACATGTTGCAATTATCGGCGGCTTCTTAGAGTTAAAACTTGTGGAGAAAATTCAAACCTCGCAATGTTTATTTTCTTTCCGGCCAACATCTGTGTGCATATTACCTTCTATTTATTGCTCCATGCCTGTCAAATTCCCTGGGGTATGACTTGCTTTACTCATTCATAATTGCATGAAATATCAACCAAATTCAGTCATTTTGACATGTATGGATAGCTTAGATCTGGCGCTACATGTTGCAATTATCGGCGGCTTCTTAGAGTTAAAACTTGTGGAGAAAATTCAAACCTCGCAATGTTTATTTTCTTTCCGGCCAACATCTGTGTACATGTTACCGTCTATTTATTGCTCCATGCATGTCAAATTCCCTGGGGTATGACTTGCTTTACTCATTCATAATTGCATGAAATATCAACCAAATTCAGTCATTTTGACATGTATGGATAGCTTAGATCTGGCGCTACATGTTGCAATTATCGGCGGCTTCTTAGAGTTAAAACTTGTGGAGAAAATTCAAACCTCGCAATGTTTATTTTCTTTCCGGCCAACATCTGTGTGCATATTACCTTCTATTTATTGCTCCATGCCTGTCAAATTCCCTGGGGTATGACTTGCTTTACTCATTCATAATTGCATGAAATATCAACCAAATTCAGTCATTTTGACATGTATGGATAGCTTAGATCTGGCGCTACATGTTGCAATTATCGGCGGCTTCTTAGAGTTAAAACTTGTGGAGAAAATTCAAACCTCGCAATGTTTATTTTCTTTCCGGCCAACATCTGTGTACATGTTACCGTCTATTTATTGCTCCATGCATGTCAAATTCCCTGGGGTATGGACTTGCTTTACTCATTCATAATTGCATGAAATATCAACCAAATTCAGTCATTTTGACATGTATGGATAGCTTAGATCTGGCGCTACATGTTGCAATTATCGGCGGCTTCTTAGAGTTAAAACTTGTGGAGAAAATTCAAACCTCGCAATGTTTATTTTCTTTCCGGCCAACATCTGTGTACATGTTACCGTCTATTTATTGCTCCATGCATGTCAAATTCCCTGGGGTATGGACTTGCTTTACTCATTCATAATTGCATGAAATATCAACCAAATTCAGTCATTTTGACATGTATGGATAGCTTAGATCTGGCGCTACATGTTGCAATTATCGGCGGCTTCTTAGAGTTAACACTTGTGGAGAAAATTCAAACCTCGCAATGTTTATTTTCTTTCCGGCCAACATCTGTGTACATGTTACCGTCTATTTATTGCTCCATGCCTGTCAAATTCCCTGGGGTATGACTTGCTTTACTCATTCATAATTGCATGAAATATCAACCAAATTCAGTAATTTTGACATGTATGGATAGCTTAGATCTGGCGCTACATGTTGCAATTATCGGCGGCTTCTTAGAGTTAACACTTGTGGAGAAAATTCAAACCTCGCAATGTTTATTTTCTTTCCGGCCAACATCTGTGTACATGTTACCGTCTATTTATTGCTCCATGCCTGTCAAATTCCCTGGGGTATGACTTGCTTTACTCATTCATAATTGCATGAAATATCAACCAAATTCAGTAATTTTGACATGTATGGATAGCTTAGATCTGGCGCTACATGTTGCAATTATCGGCGGCTTCTTAGAGTTAAAACTTGTGGAGAAAATTCAAACCTCGCAATGTTTATTTTCTTTCCGGCCAACATCTGTGTGCATATTACCTTCTATTTATTGCTCCATGCCTGTCAAATTCCCTGGGGTATGACTTGCTTTACTCATTCATAATTGCATGAAATATCAACCAAATTCAGTCATTTTGACATGTATGGATAGCTTAGATCTGGCGCTACATGTTGCAATTATCGGCGGCTTCTTAGAGTTAAAACTTGTGGAGAAAATTCAAACCTCGCAATGTTTATTTTCTTTCCGGCCAACATCTGTGTACATGTTACCGTCTATTTATTGCTCCATGCATGTCAAATTCCCTGGGGTATGACTTGCTTTACTCATTCATAATTGCATGAAATATCAACCAAATTCAGTCATTTTGACATGTATGGATAGCTTAGATCTGGCGCTACATGTTGCAATTATCGGCGGCTTCTTAGAGTTAAAACTTGTGGAGAAAATTCAAACCTCGCAATGTTTATTTTCTTTCCGGCCAACATCTGTGTACATGTTACCGTCTATTTATTGCTCCATGCATGTCAAATTCCCTGGGGTATGGACTTGCTTTACTCATTCATAATTGCATGAAATATCAACCAAATTCAGTAATTTTGACATGTATGGATAGCTTAGATCTGGCGCTACATGTTGCAATTATCGGCGGCTTCTTAGAGTTAAAACTTGTGGAGAAAATTCAAACCTCGCAATGTTTATTTTCTTTCCGGCCAACATCTGTGTGCATATTACCTTCTATTTATTGCTCCATGCCTGTCAAATTCCCTGGGGTATGACTTGCTTTACTCATTCATAATTGCATGAAATATCAACCAAATTCAGTCATTTTGACATGTATGGATAGCTTAGATCTGGCGCTACATGTTGCAATTATCGGCGGCTTCTTAGAGTTAAAACTTGTGGAGAAAATTCAAACCTCGCAATGTTTATTTTCTTTCCGGCCAACATCTGTGTACATGTTACCGTCTATTTATTGCTCCATGCATGTCAAATTCCCTGGGGTATGGACTTGCTTTACTCATTCATAATTGCATGAAATATCAACCAAATTCAGTCATTTTGACATGTATGGATAGCTTAGATCTGGCGCTACATGTTGCAATTATCGGCGGCTTCTTAGAGTTAAAACTTGTGGAGAAAATTCAAACCTCGCAATGTTTATTTTCTTTCCGGCCAACATCTGTGTACATGTTACCGTCTATTTATTGCTCCATGCATGTCAAATTCCCTGGGGTATGGACTTGCTTTACTCATTCATAATTGCATGAAATATCAACCAAATTCAGTCATTTTGACATGTATGGATAGCTTAGATCTGGCGCTACATGTTGCAATTATCGGCGGCTTCTTAGAGTTAACACTTGTGGAGAAAATTCAAACCTCGCAATGTTTATTTTCTTTCCGGCCAACATCTGTGTACATGTTACCGTCTATTTATTGCTCCATGCCTGTCAAATTCCCTGGGGTATGACTTGCTTTACTCATTCATAATTGCATGAAATATCAACCAAATTCAGTCATTTTGACATGTATGGATAGCTTAGATCTGGCGCTACATGTTGCAATTATCGGCGGCTTCTTAGAGTTAAAACTTGTGGAGAAAATTCAAACCTCGCAATGTTTATTTTCTTTCCGGCCAACATCTGTGTGCATATTACCTTCTATTTATTGCTCCATGCCTGTCAAATTCCCTGGGGTATGACTTGCTTTACTCATTCATAATTGCATGAAATATCAACCAAATTCAGTCATTTTGACATGTATGGATAGCTTAGATCTGGCGCTACATGTTGCAATTATCGGCGGCTTCTTAGAGTTAAAACTTGTGGAGAAAATTCAAACCTCGCAATGTTTATTTTCTTTCCGGCCAACATCTGTGTACATGTTACCGTCTATTTATTGCTCCATGCATGTCAAATTCCCTGGGGTATGGACTTGCTTTACTCATTCATAATTGCATGAAATATCAACCAAATTCAGTCATTTTGACATGTATGGATAGCTTAGATCTGGCGCTACATGTTGCAATTATCGGCGGCTTCTTAGAGTTAAAACTTGTGGAGAAAATTCAAACCTCGCAATGTTTATTTTCTTTCCGGCCAACATCTGTGTACATGTTACCGTCTATTTATTGCTCCATGCATGTCAAATTCCCTGGGGTATGGACTTGCTTTACTCATTCATAATTGCATGAAATATCAACCAAATTCAGTCATTTTGACATGTATGGATAGCTTAGATCTGGCGCTACATGTTGCAATTATCGGCGGCTTCTTAGAGTTAACACTTGTGGAGAAAATTCAAACCTCGCAATGTTTATTTTCTTTCCGGCCAACATCTGTGTACATGTTACCGTCTATTTATTGCTCCATGCCTGTCAAATTCCCTGGGGTATGACTTGCTTTACTCATTCATAATTGCATGAAATATCAACCAAATTCAGTAATTTTGACATGTATGGATAGCTTAGATCTGGCGCTACATGTTGCAATTATCGGCGGCTTCTTAGAGTTAAAACTTGTGGAGAAAATTCAAACCTCGCAATGTTTATTTTCTTTCCGGCCAACATCTGTGTACATGTTACCGTCTATTTATTGCTCCATGCCTGTCAAATTCCCTGGGGTATGACTTGCTTTACTCATTCATAATTGCATGAAATATCAACCAAATTCAGTCATTTTGACATGTATGGATAGCTTAGATCTGGCGCTACATGTTGCAATTATCGGCGGCTTCTTAGAGTTAAAACTTGTGGAGAAAATTCAAACCTCGCAATGTTTATTTTCTTTCCGGCCAACATCTGTGTACATGTTACCGTCTATTTATTGCTCCATGCATGTCAAATTCCCTGGGGTATGGACTTGCTTTACTCATTCATAATTGCATGAAATATCAACCAAATTCAGTAATTTTGACATGTATGGATAGCTTAGATCTGGCGCTACATGTTGCAATTATCGGCGGCTTCTTAGAGTTAAAACTTGTGGAGAAAATTCAAACCTCGCAATGTTTATTTTCTTTCCGGCCAACATCTGTGTGCATATTACCTTCTATTTATTGCTCCATGCCTGTCAAATTCCCTGGGGTATGACTTGCTTTACTCATTCATAATTGCATGAAATATCAACCAAATTCAGTCATTTTGACATGTATGGATAGCTTAGATCTGGCGCTACATGTTGCAATTATCGGCGGCTTCTTAGAGTTAAAACTTGTGGAGAAAATTCAAACCTCGCAATGTTTATTTTCTTTCCGGCCAACATCTGTGTACATGTTACCGTCTATTTATTGCTCCATGCATGTCAAATTCCCTGGGGTATGGACTTGCTTTACTCATTCATAATTGCATGAAATATCAACCAAATTCAGTCATTTTGACATGTATGGATAGCTTAGATCTGGCGCTACATGTTGCAATTATCGGCGGCTTCTTAGAGTTAAAACTTGTGGAGAAAATTCAAACCTCGCAATGTTTATTTTCTTTCCGGCCAACATCTGTGTACATGTTACCGTCTATTTATTGCTCCATGCATGTCAAATTCCCTGGGGTATGGACTTGCTTTACTCATTCATAATTGCATGAAATATCAACCAAATTCAGTCATTTTGACATGTATGGATAGCTTAGATCTGGCGCTACATGTTGCAATTATCGGCGGCTTCTTAGAGTTAACACTTGTGGAGAAAATTCAAACCTCGCAATGTTTATTTTCTTTCCGGCCAACATCTGTGTACATGTTACCGTCTATTTATTGCTCCATGCCTGTCAAATTCCCTGGGGTATGACTTGCTTTACTCATTCATAATTGCATGAAATATCAACCAAATTCAGTAATTTTGACATGTATGGATAGCTTAGATCTGGCGCTACATGTTGCAATTATCGGCGGCTTCTTAGAGTTAAAACTTGTGGAGAAAATTCAAACCTCGCAATGTTTATTTTCTTTCCGGCCAACATCTGTGTACATGTTACCGTCTATTTATTGCTCCATGCCTGTCAAATTCCCTGGGGTATGACTTGCTTTACTCATTCATAATTGCATGAAATATCAACCAAATTCAGTCATTTTGACATGTATGGATAGCTTAGATCTGGCGCTACATGTTGCAATTATCGGCGGCTTCTTAGAGTTAAAACTTGTGGAGAAAATTCAAACCTCGCAATGTTTATTTTCTTTCCGGCCAACATCTGTGTACATGTTACCGTCTATTTATTGCTCCATGCATGTCAAATTCCCTGGGGTATGGACTTGCTTTACTCATTCATAATTGCATGAAATATCAACCAAATTCAGTAATTTTGACATGTATGGATAGCTTAGATCTGGCGCTACATGTTGCAATTATCGGCGGCTTCTTAGAGTTAAAACTTGTGGAGAAAATTCAAACCTCGCAATGTTTATTTTCTTTCCGGCCAACATCTGTGTGCATATTACCTTCTATTTATTGCTCCATGCCTGTCAAATTCCCTGGGGTATGACTTGCTTTACTCATTCATAATTGCATGAAATATCAACCAAATTCAGTCATTTTGACATGTATGGATAGCTTAGATCTGGCGCTACATGTTGCAATTATCGGCGGCTTCTTAGAGTTAAAACTTGTGGAGAAAATTCAAACCTCGCAATGTTTATTTTCTTTCCGGCCAACATCTGTGTACATGTTACCGTCTATTTATTGCTCCATGCATGTCAAATTCCCTGGGGTATGGACTTGCTTTACTCATTCATAATTGCATGAAATATCAACCAAATTCAGTCATTTTGACATGTATGGATAGCTTAGATCTGGCGCTACATGTTGCAATTATCGGCGGCTTCTTAGAGTTAAAACTTGTGGAGAAAATTCAAACCTCGCAATGTTTATTTTCTTTCCGGCCAACATCTGTGTACATGTTACCGTCTATTTATTGCTCCATGCATGTCAAATTCCCTGGGGTATGGACTTGCTTTACTCATTCATAATTGCATGAAATATCAACCAAATTCAGTCATTTTGACATGTATGGATAGCTTAGATCTGGCGCTACATGTTGCAATTATCGGCGGCTTCTTAGAGTTAACACTTGTGGAGAAAATTCAAACCTCGCAATGTTTATTTTCTTTCCGGCCAACATCTGTGTACATGTTACCGTCTATTTATTGCTCCATGCCTGTCAAATTCCCTGGGGTATGACTTGCTTTACTCATTCATAATTGCATGAAATATCAACCAAATTCAGTAATTTTGACATGTATGGATAGCTTAGATCTGGCGCTACATGTTGCAATTATCGGCGGCTTCTTAGAGTTAAAACTTGTGGAGAAAATTCAAACCTCGCAATGTTTATTTTCTTTCCGGCCAACATCTGTGTACATGTTACCGTCTATTTATTGCTCCATGCCTGTCAAATTCCCTGGGGTATGACTTGCTTTACTCATTCATAATTGCATGAAATATCAACCAAATTCAGTCATTTTGACATGTATGGATAGCTTAGATCTGGCGCTACATGTTGCAATTATCGGCGGCTTCTTAGAGTTAAAACTTGTGGAGAAAATTCAAACCTCGCAATGTTTATTTTCTTTCCGGCCAACATCTGTGTACATGTTACCGTCTATTTATTGCTCCATGCATGTCAAATTCCCTGGGGTATGGACTTGCTTTACTCATTCATAATTGCATGAAATATCAACCAAATTCAGTAATTTTGACATGTATGGATAGCTTAGATCTGGCGCTACATGTTGCAATTATCGGCGGCTTCTTAGAGTTAAAACTTGTGGAGAAAATTCAAACCTCGCAATGTTTATTTTCTTTCCGGCCAACATCTGTGTGCATATTACCTTCTATTTATTGCTCCATGCCTGTCAAATTCCCTGGGGTATGACTTGCTTTACTCATTCATAATTGCATGAAATATCAACCAAATTCAGTCATTTTGACATGTATGGATAGCTTAGATCTGGCGCTACATGTTGCAATTATCGGCGGCTTCTTAGAGTTAAAACTTGTGGAGAAAATTCAAACCTCGCAATGTTTATTTTCTTTCCGGCCAACATCTGTGTACATGTTACCGTCTATTTATTGCTCCATGCATGTCAAATTCCCTGGGGTATGGACTTGCTTTACTCATTCATAATTGCATGAAATATCAACCAAATTCAGTCATTTTGACATGTATGGATAGCTTAGATCTGGCGCTACATGTTGCAATTATCGGCGGCTTCTTAGAGTTAAAACTTGTGGAGAAAATTCAAACCTCGCAATGTTTATTTTCTTTCCGGCCAACATCTGTGTACATGTTACCGTCTATTTATTGCTCCATGCATGTCAAATTCCCTGGGGTATGGACTTGCTTTACTCATTCATAATTGCATGAAATATCAACCAAATTCAGTCATTTTGACATGTATGGATAGCTTAGATCTGGCGCTACATGTTGCAATTATCGGCGGCTTCTTAGAGTTAACACTTGTGGAGAAAATTCAAACCTCGCAATGTTTATTTTCTTTCCGGCCAACATCTGTGTGCATATTACCTTCTATTTATTGCTCCATGCCTGTCAAATTCCCTGGGGTATGACTTGCTTTACTCATTCATAATTGCATGAAATATCAACCAAATTCAGTCATTTTGACATGTATGGATAGCTTAGATCTGGCGCTACATGTTGCAATTATCGGCGGCTTCTTAGAGTTAAAACTTGTGGAGAAAATTCAAACCTCGCAATGTTTATTTTCTTTCCGGCCAACATCTGTGTACATGTTACCGTCTATTTATTGCTCCATGCATGTCAAATTCCCTGGGGTATGGACTTGCTTTACTCATTCATAATTGCATGAAATATCAACCAAATTCAGTAATTTTGACATGTATGGATAGCTTAGATCTGGCGCTACATGTTGCAATTATCGGCGGCTTCTTAGAGTTAAAACTTGTGGAGAAAATTCAAACCTCGCAATGTTTATTTTCTTTCCGGCCAACATCTGTGTGCATATTACCTTCTATTTATTGCTCCATGCCTGTCAAATTCCCTGGGGTATGACTTGCTTTACTCATTCATAATTGCAGGAAATATCAACCAAATTCAGTAATTTTGACATGTATGGATAGCTTAGATCTGGCGCTACATGTTGCAATTATCGGCGGCTTCTTAGAGTTAAAACTTGTGGAGAAAATTCAAACCTCGCAATGTTTATTTTCTTTCCGGCCAACATCTGTGTGCATATTACCTTCTATTTATTGCTCCATGCCTGTCAAATTCCCTGGGGTATGACTTGCTTTACTCATTCATAATTGCATGAAATATCAACCAAATTCAGTCATTTTGACATGTATGGATAGCTTAGATCTGGCGCTACATGTTGCAATTATCGGCGGCTTCTTAGAGTTAAAACTTGTGGAGAAAATTCAAACCTCGCAATGTTTATTTTCTTTCCGGCCAACATCTGTGTGCATATTACCTTCTATTTATTGCTCCATGCCTGTCAAATTCCCTGGGGTATGACTTGCTTTACTCATTCATAATTGCATGAAATATCAACCAAATTCAGTAATTTTGACATGTATGGATAGCTTAGATCTGGCGCTACATGTTGCAATTATCGGCGGCTTCTTAGAGTTAAAACTTGTGGAGAAAATTCAAACCTCGCAATGTTTATTTTCTTTCCGGCCAACATCTGTGTGCATATTACCTTCTATTTATTGCTCCATGCCTGTCAAATTCCCTGGGGTATGACTTGCTTTACTCATTCATAATTGCATGAAATATCAACCAAATTCAGTCATTTTGACATGTACGGATAGCTTAGATCTGGCGCTACATGTTGCAATTATCGGCGGCTTCTTAGAGTTAAAACTTGTGGAGAAAATTCAAACCTCGCAATGTTTATTTTCTTTCCGGCCAACATCTGTGTGCATATTACCTTCTATTTATTGCTCCATGCCTGTCAAATTCCCTGGGGTATGACTTGCTTTACTCATTCATAATTGCATGAAATATCAACCAAATTCAGTCATTTTGACATGTATGGATAGCTTAGATCTGGCGCTACATGTTGCAATTATCGGCGGCTTCTTAGAGTTAAAACTTGTGGAGAAAATTCAAACCTCGCAATGTTTATTTTCTTTCCGGCCAACATCTGTGTGCATATTACCTTCTATTTATTGCTCCATGCCTGTCAAATTCCCTGGGGTATGACTTGCTTTACTCATTCATAATTGCATGAAATATCAACCAAATTCAGTCATTTTGACATGTATGGATAGCTTAGAGCTGGCGCTACATGTTGCAATTATCGGCGGCTTCTTAGAGTTAAAACTTGTGGAGAAAATTCAAACCTCGCAATGTTTATTTTCTTTCCGGCCAACATCTGTGTACATGTTACCGTCTATTTATTGCTCCATGCATGTCAAATTCCCTGGGGTATGGACTTGCTTTACTCATTCATAATTGCATGAAATATCAACCAAATTCAGTAATTTTGACATGTATGGATAGCTTAGATCTGGCGCTACATGTTGCAATTATCGGCGGCTTCTTAGAGTTAAAACTTGTGGAGAAAATTCAAACCTCGCAATGTTTATTTTCTTTCCGGCCAACATCTGTGTACACGTTACCGTCTATTTATTGCTCCATGCATGTCAAATTCCCTGGGGTATGGACTTGCTTTACTCATTCATAAGTGCATGAAATATCAACCAAATTCAGTCATTTTGACATGTATGGATAGCTTAGATCTGGCGCTACATGTTGCAATTATCGGCGGCTTCTTAGAGTTAAAACTTGTGGAGAAAATTCAAACCTCGCAATGTTTATTTTCTTTCCGGCCAACATCTGTGTACATGTTACCGTCTATTTATTGCTCCATGCATGTCAAATTCCCTGGGGTATGGACTTGCTTTACTCATTCATAATTGCATGAAATATCAACCAAATTCAGTCATTTTGACATGTATGGATAGCTTAGATCTGGCGCTACATGTTGCAATTATCGGCGGCTTCTTAGAGTTAACACTTGTGGAGAAAATTCAAACCTCGCAATGTTTATTTTCTTTCCGGCCAACATCTGTGTACATGTTACCGTCTATTTATTGCTCCATGCCTGTCAAATTCCCTGGGGTATGACTTGCTTTACTCATTCATAATTGCATAAAATATCAACCAAATTCAGTAATTTTGACATGTATGGATAGCTTAGATCTGGCGCTACATGTTGCAATTATCGGCGGCTTCTTAGAGTTAAAACTTGTGGAGAAAATTCAAACCTCGCAATGTTTATTTTCTTTCCGGCCAACATCTGTGTACATGTTACCGTCTATTTATTGCTCCATGCATGTCAAATTCCCTGGGGTATGGACTTGCTTTACTCATTCATAATTGTATGAAATATCAACCAAATTCAGTAATTTTGACATGTATGGATAGCTTAGATCTGGCGCTACATGTTGCAATTATCGGCGGCTTCTTAGAGTTAAAACTTGTGGAGAAAATTCAAACCTCGCAATGTTTATTTTCTTTCCGGCCAACATCTGTGTGCATATTACCTTCTATTTATTGCTCCATGCCTGTCAAATTCCCTGGGGTATGACTTGCTTTACTCATTCATAATTGCATGAAATATCAACCAAATTCAGTCATTTTGACATGTATGGATAGCTTAGATCTGGCGCTACATGTTGCAATTATCGGCGGCTTCTTAGAGTTAAAACTTGTGGAGAAAATTCAAACCTCGCAATGTTTATTTTCTTTCCGGCCAACATCTGTGTGCATATTACCTTCTATTTATTGCTCCATGCCTGTCAAATTCCCTGGGGTATGACTTGCTTTACTCTTTCATAATTGCATGAAATATCAACCAAATTCAGTCATTTTGACATGTATGGATAGCTTAGATCTGGCGCTACATGTTGCAATTATCGGCGGCTTCTTAGAGTTAAAACTTGTGGAGAAAATTCAAACCTCGCAATGTTTATTTTCTTTCCGGCCAACATCTGTGTGCATATTACCTTCTATTTATTGCTCCATGCCTGTCAAATTCCCTGGGGTATGACTTGCTTTACTCATTCATAATTGCATGAAATATCAACCAAATTCAGTCATTTTGACATGTATGGATAGCTTAGATCTGGCGCTACATGTTGCAATTATCGGCGGCTTCTTAGAGTTAAAACTTGTGGAGAAAATTCAAACCTCGCAATGTTTATTTTCTTTCCGGCCAACATCTGTGTGCATATTACCTTCTATTTATTGCTCCATGCCTGTCAAATTCCCTGGGGTATGACTTGCTTTACTCATTCATAATTGCATGAAATATCAACCAAATTCAGTCATTTTGACATGTATGGATAGCTTAGAGCTGGCGCTACATGTTGCAATTATCGGCGGCTTCTTAGAGTTAAAACTTGTGGAGAAAATTCAAACCTCGCAATGTTTATTTTCTTTCCGGCCAACATCTGTGTACATGTTACCGTCTATTTATTGCTCCATGCATGTCAAATTCCCTGGGGTATGGACTTGCTTTACTCATTCATAATTGCATGAAATATCAACCAAATTCAGTAATTTTGACATGTATGGATAGCTTAGATCTGGCGCTACATGTTGCAATTATCGGCGGCTTCTTAGAGTTAAAACTTGTGGAGAAAATTCAAACCTCGCAATGTTTATTTTCTTTCCGGCCAACATCTGTGTACATGTTACCGTCTATTTATTGCTCCATGCATGTCAAATTCCCTGGGGTATGGACTTGCTTTACTCATTCATAAGTGCATGAAATATCAACCAAATTCAGTCATTTTGACATGTATGGATAGCTTAGATCTGGCGCTACATGTTGCAATTATCGGCGGCTTCTTAGAGTTAACACTTGTGGAGAAAATTCAAACCTCGCAATGTTTATTTTCTTTCCGGCCAACATCTGTGTACATGTTACCGTCTATTTATTGCTCCATGCCTGTCAAATTCCCTGGGGTATGACTTGCTTTACTCATTCATAATTGCATAAAATATCAACCAAATTCAGTAATTTTGACATGTATGGATAGCTTAGATCTGGCGCTACATGTTGCAATTATCGGCGGCTTCTTAGAGTTAAAACTTGTGGAGAAAATTCAAACCTCGCAATGTTTATTTTCTTTCCGGCCAACATCTGTGTACATGTTACCGTCTATTTATTGCTCCATGCATGTCAAATTCCCTGGGGTATGGACTTGCTTTACTCATTCATAATTGCATGAAATATCAACCAAATTCAGTAATTTTGACATGTATGGATAGCTTAGATCTGGCGCTACATGTTGCAATTATCGGCGGCTTCTTAGAGTTAAAACTTGTGGAGAAAATTCAAACCTCGCAATGTTTATTTTCTTTCCGGCCAACATCTGTGTGCATATTACCTTCTATTTATTGCTCCATGCCTGTCAAATTCCCTGGGGTATGACTTGCTTTACTCATTCATAATTGCATGAAATATCAACCAAATTCAGTCATTTTGACATGTATGGATAGCTTAGATCTGGCGCTACATGTTGCAATTATCGGCGGCTTCTTAGAGTTAAAACTTGTGGAGAAAATTCAAACCTCGCAATGTTTATTTTCTTTCCGGCCAACATCTGTGTGCATATTACCTTCTATTTATTGCTCCATGCCTGTCAAATTCCCTGGGGTATGACTTGCTTTACTCTTTCATAATTGCATGAAATATCAACCAAATTCAGTCATTTTGACATGTATGGATAGCTTAGATCTGGCGCTACATGTTGCAATTATCGGCGGCTTCTTAGAGTTAAAACTTGTGGAGAAAATTCAAACCTCGCAATGTTTATTTTCTTTCCGGCCAACATCTGTGTGCATATTACCTTCTATTTATTGCTCCATGCCTGTCAAATTCCCTGGGGTATGACTTGCTTTACTCATTCATAATTGCATGAAATATCAACCAAATTCAGTCATTTTGACATGTATGGATAGCTTAGATCTGGCGCTACATGTTGCAATTATCGGCGGCTTCTTAGAGTTAAAACTTGTGGAGAAAATTCAAACCTCGCAATGTTTATTTTCTTTCCGGCCAACATCTGTGTGCATATTACCTTCTATTTATTGCTCCATGCCTGTCAAATTCCCTGGGGTATGACTTGCTTTACTCATTCATAATTGCATGAAATATCAACCAAATTCAGTCATTTTGACATGTATGGATAGCTTAGATCTGGCGCTACATGTTGCAATTATCGGCGGCTTCTTAGAGTTAAAACTTGTGGAGAAAATTCAAACCTCGCAATGTTTATTTTCTTTCCGGCCAACATCTGTGTGCATATTACCTTCTATTTATTGCTCCATGCCTGTCAAATTCCCTGGGGTATGACTTGCTTTACTCATTCATAATTGCATGAAATATCAACCAAATTCAGTCATTTTGACATGTATGGATAGCTTAGATCTGGCGCTACATGTTGCAATTATCGGCGGCTTCTTAGAGTTAAAACTTGTGGAGAAAATTCAAACCTCGCAATGTTTATTTTCTTTCCGGCCAACATCTGTGTACATGTTACCGTCTATTTATTGCTCCATGCATGTCAAATTTCCTGGGGTATGGACTTGCTTTACTCATTCATAATTGCATGAAATATCAACCAAATTCAGTCATTTTGACATGTATGGATAGCTTAGATCTGGCGCTACATGTTGCAATTATCGGCGGCTTCTTAGAGTTAAAACTTGTGGAGAAAATTCAAACCTCGCAATGTTTATTTTCTTTCCGGCCAACATCTGTGTGCATATTACCTTCTATTTATTGCTCCATGCCTGTCAAATTCCCTGGGGTATGACTTGCTTTACTCATTCATAATTGCATGAAATATCAACCAAATTCAGTCATTTTGACATGTATGGATAGCTTAGATCTGGCGCTACATGTTGCAATTATCGGCGGCTTCTTAGAGTTAAAACTTGTGGAGAAAATTCAAACCTCGCAATGTTTATTTTCTTTCCGGCCAACATCTGTGTACATGTTACCGTCTATTTATTGCTCCATGCATGTCTAATTCCCTGGGGTATGGACTTGCTTTACTCATTCATAATTGCATGAAATATCAACCAAATTCAGTCATTTTGACATGTATGGATAGCTTAGATCTGGCGCTACATGTTGCAATTATCGGCGGCTTCTTAGAGTTAACACTTGTGGAGAAAATTCAAACCTCGCAATGTTTATTTTCTTTCCGGCCAACATCTGTGTACATGTTACCGTCTATTTATTGCTCCATGCATGTCAAATTCCCTGGGGTATGGACTTGCTTTACTCATTCATAATTGCATGAAATATCAACCAAATTCAGTAATTTTGACATGTATGGATAGCTTAGATCTGGCGCTACATGTTGCAATTATCGGCGGCTTCTTAGAGTTAAAACTTGTGGAGAAAATTCAAACCTCGCAATGTTTATTTTCTTTCCGGCCAACATCTGTGTGCATATTACCTTCTATTTATTGCTCCATGCCTGTCAAATTCCCTGGGGTATGACTTGCTTTACTCATTCATAATTGCATGAAATATCAACCAAATTCAGTCATTTTGACATGTATGGATAGCTTAGATCTGGCGCTACATGTTGCAATTATCGGCGGCTTCTTAGAGTTAAAACTTGTGGAGAAAATTCAAACCTCGCAATGTTTATTTTCTTTCCGGCCAACATCTGTGTGCATATTACCTTCTATTTATTGCTCCATGCCTGTCAAATTCCCTGGGGTATGACTTGCTTTACTCATTCATAATTGCATGAAATATCAACCAAATTCAGTCATTTTGACATGTATGGATAGCTTAGAGCTGGCGCTACATGTTGCAATTATCGGCGGCTTCTTAGAGTTAAAACTTGTGGAGAAAATTCAAACCTCGCAATGTTTATTTTCTTTCCGGCCAACATCTGTGTACATGTTACCGTCTATTTATTGCTCCATGCATGTCAAATTCCCTGGGGTATGGACTTGCTTTACTCATTCATAATTGCATGAAATATCAACCAAATTCAGTAATTTTGACATGTATGGATAGCTTAGATCTGGCGCTACATGTTGCAATTATCGGCGGCTTCTTAGAGTTAAAACTTGTGGAGAAAATTCAAACCTCGCAATGTTTATTTTCTTTCCGGCCAACATCTGTGTACATGTTACCGTCTATTTATTGCTCCATGCATGTCAAATTCCCTGGGGTATGGACTTGCTTTACTCATTCATAAGTGCATGAAATATCAACCAAATTCAGTCATTTTGACATGTATGGATAGCTTAGATCTGGCGCTACATGTTGCAATTATCGGCGGCTTCTTAGAGTTAACACTTGTGGAGAAAATTCAAACCTCGCAATGTTTATTTTCTTTCCGGCCAACATCTGTGTACATGTTACCGTCTATTTATTGCTCCATGCCTGTCAAATTCCCTGGGGTATGACTTGCTTTACTCATTCATAATTGCATAAAATATCAACCAAATTCAGTAATTTTGACATGTATGGATAGCTTAGATCTGGCGCTACATGTTGCAATTATCGGCGGCTTCTTAGAGTTAAAACTTGTGGAGAAAATTCAAACCTCGCAATGTTTATTTTCTTTCCGGCCAACATCTGTGTACATGTTACCGTCTATTTATTGCTCCATGCATGTCAAATTCCCTGGGGTATGGACTTGCTTTACTCATTCATAATTGCATGAAATATCAACCAAATTCAGTAATTTTGACATGTATGGATAGCTTAGATCTGGCGCTACATGTTGCAATTATCGGCGGCTTCTTAGAGTTAAAACTTGTGGAGAAAATTCAAACCTCGCAATGTTTATTTTCTTTCCGGCCAACATCTGTGTGCATATTACCTTCTATTTATTGCTCCATGCCTGTCAAATTCCCTGGGGTATGACTTGCTTTACTCATTCATAATTGCATGAAATATCAACCAAATTCAGTCATTTTGACATGTATGGATAGCTTAGATCTGGCGCTACATGTTGCAATTATCGGCGGCTTCTTAGAGTTAAAACTTGTGGAGAAAATTCAAACCTCGCAATGTTTATTTTCTTTCCGGCCAACATCTGTGTGCATATTACCTTCTATTTATTGCTCCATGCCTGTCAAATTCCCTGGGGTATGACTTGCTTTACTCTTTCATAATTGCATGAAATATCAACCAAATTCAGTCATTTTGACATGTATGGATAGCTTAGATCTGGCGCTACATGTTGCAATTATCGGCGGCTTCTTAGAGTTAAAACTTGTGGAGAAAATTCAAACCTCGCAATGTTTATTTTCTTTCCGGCCAACATCTGTGTGCATATTACCTTCTATTTATTGCTCCATGCCTGTCAAATTCCCTGGGGTATGACTTGCTTTACTCATTCATAATTGCATGAAATATCAACCAAATTCAGTCATTTTGACATGTATGGATAGCTTAGATCTGGCGCTACATGTTGCAATTATCGGCGGCTTCTTAGAGTTAAAACTTGTGGAGAAAATTCAAACCTCGCAATGTTTATTTTCTTTCCGGCCAACATCTGTGTGCATATTACCTTCTATTTATTGCTCCATGCCTGTCAAATTCCCTGGGGTATGACTTGCTTTACTCATTCATAATTGCATGAAATATCAACCAAATTCAGTCATTTTGACATGTATGGATAGCTTAGATCTGGCGCTACATGTTGCAATTATCGGCGGCTTCTTAGAGTTAAAACTTGTGGAGAAAATTCAAACCTCGCAATGTTTATTTTCTTTCCGGCCAACATCTGTGTGCATATTACCTTCTATTTATTGCTCCATGCCTGTCAAATTCCCTGGGGTATGACTTGCTTTACTCATTCATAATTGCATGAAATATCAACCAAATTCAGTCATTTTGACATGTATGGATAGCTTAGATCTGGCGCTACATGTTGCAATTATCGGCGGCTTCTTAGAGTTAAAACTTGTGGAGAAAATTCAAACCTCGCAATGTTTATTTTCTTTCCGGCCAACATCTGTGTACATGTTACCGTCTATTTATTGCTCCATGCATGTCAAATTTCCTGGGGTATGGACTTGCTTTACTCATTCATAATTGCATGAAATATCAACCAAATTCAGTCATTTTGACATGTATGGATAGCTTAGATCTGGCGCTACATGTTGCAATTATCGGCGGCTTCTTAGAGTTAAAACTTGTGGAGAAAATTCAAACCTCGCAATGTTTATTTTCTTTCCGGCCAACATCTGTGTGCATATTACCTTCTATTTATTGCTCCATGCCTGTCAAATTCCCTGGGGTATGACTTGCTTTACTCATTCATAATTGCATGAAATATCAACCAAATTCAGTCATTTTGACATGTATGGATAGCTTAGATCTGGCGCTACATGTTGCAATTATCGGCGGCTTCTTAGAGTTAAAACTTGTGGAGAAAATTCAAACCTCGCAATGTTTATTTTCTTTCCGGCCAACATCTGTGTACATGTTACCGTCTATTTATTGCTCCATGCATGTCTAATTCCCTGGGGTATGGACTTGCTTTACTCATTCATAATTGCATGAAATATCAACCAAATTCAGTCATTTTGACATGTATGGATAGCTTAGATCTGGCGCTACATGTTGCAATTATCGGCGGCTTCTTAGAGTTAACACTTGTGGAGAAAATTCAAACCTCGCAATGTTTATTTTCTTTCCGGCCAACATCTGTGTACATGTTACCGTCTATTTATTGCTCCATGCATGTCAAATTCCCTGGGGTATGGACTTGCTTTACTCATTCATAATTGCATGAAATATCAACCAAATTCAGTAATTTTGACATGTATGGATAGCTTAGATCTGGCGCTACATGTTGCAATTATCGGCGGCTTCTTAGAGTTAAAACTTGTGGAGAAAATTCAAACCTCGCAATGTTTATTTTCTTTCCGGCCAACATCTGTGTGCATATTACCTTCTATTTATTGCTCCATGCCTGTCAAATTCCCTGGGGTATGACTTGCTTTACTCATTCATAATTGCATGAAATATCAACCAAATTCAGTCATTTTGACATGTATGGATAGCTTAGATCTGGCGCTACATGTTGCAATTATCGGCGGCTTCTTAGAGTTAAAACTTGTGGAGAAAATTCAAACCTCGCAATGTTTATTTTCTTTCCGGCCAACATCTGTGTGCATATTACCTTCTATTTATTGCTCCATGCATGTCAAATTCCCTGGGGTATGACTTGCTTTACTCATTCATAATTGCATGAAATATCAACCAAATTCAGTCATTTTGACATGTATGGATAGCTTAGATCTGGCGCTACATGTTGCAATTATCGGCGGCTTCTTAGAGTTAAAACTTGTGGAGAAAATTCAAACCTCGCAATGTTTATTTTCTTTCCGGCCAACATCTGTGTACATGTTACCGTCTATTTATTGCTCCATGCATGTCAAATTCCCTGGGGTATGGACTTGCTTTACTCATTCATAATTGCATGAAATATCAACCAAATTCAGTAATTTTGACATGTATGGATAGCTTAGATCTGGCGCTACATGTTGCAATTATCGGCGGCTTCTTAGAGTTAAAACTTGTGGAGAAAATTCAAACCTCGCAATGTTTATTTTCTTTCCGGCCAACATCTGTGTGCATATTACCTTCTATTTATTGCTCCATGCCTGTCAAATTCCCTGGGGTATGACTTGCTTTACTCATTCATAATTGCATGAAATATCAACCAAATTCAGTCATTTTGACATGTATGGATAGCTTAGATCTGGCGCTACATGTTGCAATTATCGGCGGCTTCTTAGAGTTAAAACTTGTGGAGAAAATTCAAACCTCGCAATGTTTATTTTCTTTCCGGCCAACATCTGTGTGCATATTACCTTCTATTTATTGCTCCATGCATGTCAAATTCCCTGGGGTATGACTTGCTTTACTCATTCATAATTGCATGAAATATCAACCAAATTCAGTAATTTTGACATGTATGGATAGCTTAGATCTGGCGCTACATGTTGCAATTATCGGCGGCTTCTTAGAGTTAAAACTTGTGGAGAAAATTCAAACCTCGCAATGTTTATTTTCTTTCCGGCCAACATCTGTGTGCATATTACCTTCTATTTATTGCTCCATGCCTGTCAAATTCCCTGGGGTATGACTTGCTTTACTCATTCATAATTGCATGAAATATCAACCAAATTCAGTAATTTTGACATGTATGGATAGCTTAGATCTGGCGCTACATGTTGCAATTATCGGCGGCTTCTTAGAGTTAAAACTTGTGGAGAAAATTCAAACCTCGCAATGTTTATTTTCTTTCCGGCCAACATCTGTGTGCATATTACCTTCTATTTATTGCTCCATGCCTGTCAAATTCCCTGGGGTATGACTTGCTTTACTCATTCATAATTGCATGAAATATCAACCAAATTCAGTCATTTTGACATGTATGGATAGCTTAGATCTGGCGCTACATGTTGCAATTATCGGCGGCTTCTTAGAGTTAAAACTTGTGGAGAAAATTCAAACCTCGCAATGTTTATTTTCTTTCCGGCCAACATCTGTGTGCATATTACCTTCTATTTATTGCTCCATGCCTGTCAAATTCCCCTGGGGTATGACTTGCTTTACTCATTCATAATTGCATGAAATATCAACCAAATTCAGTAATTTTGACATGTATGGATAGCTTAGATCTGGCGCTACATGTTGCAATTATCGGCGGCTTCTTAGAGTTAAAACTTGTGGAGAAAATTCAAACCTCGCAATGTTTATTTTCTTTCCGGCCAACATCTGTGTGCATATTACCTTCTATTTATTGCTCCATGCCTGTCAAATTCCCTGGGGTATGACTTGCTTTACTCATTCATAATTGCATGAAATATCAACCAAATTCAGTAATTTTGACATGTATGGATAGCTTAGATCTGGCGCTACATGTTGCAATTATCGGCGGCTTCTTAGAGTTAAAACTTGTGGAGAAAATTCAAACCTCGCAATGTTTATTTTCTTTCCGGCCAACATCTGTGTGCATATTACCTTCTATTTATTGCTCCATGCCTGTCAAATTCCCTGGGGTATGACTTGCTTTACTCATTCATAATTGCATGAAATATCAACCAAATTCAGTAATTTTGACATGTATGGATAGCTTAGATCTGGCGCTACATGTTGCAATTATCGGCGGCTTCTTAGAGTTAAAACTTGTGGAGAAAATTCAAACCTCGCAATGTTTATTTTCTTTCCGGCCAACATCTGTGTGCATATTACCTTCTATTTATTGCTCCATGCCTGTCAAATTCCCTGGGGTATGACTTGCTTTACTCATTCATAATTGCATGAAATATCAACCAAATTCAGTAATTTTGACATGTATGGATAGCTTAGATCTGGCGCTACATGTTGCAATTATCGGCGGCTTCTTAGAGTTAAAACTTGTGGAGAAAATTCAAACCTCGCAATGTTTATTTTCTTTCCGGCCAACATCTGTGTGCATATTACCTTCTATTTATTGCTCCATGCCTGTCAAATTCCCTGGGGTATGACTTGCTGTACTCATTCATAATTGCATGAAATATCAACCAAATTCAGTCATTTTGACATGTATGGATAGCTTAGATCTGGCGCTACATGTTGCAATTATCGGCGGCTTCTTAGAGTTAAAACTTGTGGAGAAAATTCAAACCTCGCAATGTTTATTTTCTTTCCGGCCAACATCTGTGTGCATATTACCTTCTATTTATTGCTCCATGCCTGTCAAATTCCCTGGGGTATGACTTGCTTTACTCATTCATAATTGCATGAAATATCAACCAAATTCAGTCATTTTGACATGTATGGATAGCTTAGATCTGGCGCTACATGTTGCAATTATCGGCGGCTTCTTAGAGTTAAAACTTGTGGAGAAAATTCAAACCTCGCAATGTTTATTTTCTTTCCGGCCAACATCTGTGTACATGTTACCGTCTATTTATTGCTCCATGCATGTCAAATTCCCTGGGGTATGGACTTGCTTTACTCATTCATAATTGCATGAAATATCAACCAAATTCAGTAATTTTGACATGTATGGATAGCTTAGATCTGGCGCTACATGTTGCAATTATCGGCGGCTTCTTAGAGTTAAAACTTGTGGAGAAAATTCAAACCTCGCAATGTTTATTTTCTTTCCGGCCAACATCTGTGTGCATATTACCTTCTATTTATTGCTCCATGCCTGTCAAATTCCCTGGGGTATGACTTGCTTTACTCATTCATAATTGCATGAAATATCAACCAAATTCAGTAATTTTGACATGTATGGATAGCTTAGATCTGGCGCTACATGTTGCAATTATCGGCGGCTTCTTAGAGTTAAAACTTGTGGAGAAAATTCAAACCTCGCACTGTTTATTTTCTTTCCGGCCAACATCTGTGTGCATATTACCTTCTATTTATTGCTCCATGCCTGTCAAATTCCCTGGGGTATGACTTGCTTTACTCATTCATAATTGCATGAAATATCAACCAAATTCAGTAATTTTGACATGTATGGATAGCTTAGATCTGGCGCTACATGTTGCAATTATCGGCGGCTTCTTAGAGTTAAAACTTGTGGAGAAAATTCAAACCTCGCAATGTTTATTTTCTTTCCGGCCAACATCTGTGTGCATATTACCTTCTATTTATTGCTCCATGCCTGTCAAATTCCCTGGGGTATGACTTGCTTTACTCATTCATAATTGCATGAAATATCAACCAAATTCAGTAATTTTGACATGTATGGATAGCTTAGATCTGGCGCTACATGTTGCAATTATCGGCGGCTTCTTAGAGTTAAAACTTGTGGAGAAAATTCAAACCTCGCAATGTTTATTTTCTTTCCGGCCAACATCTGTGTGCATATTACCTTCTATTTATTGCTCCATGCATGTCAAATTCCCTGGGGTATGACTTGCTTTACTCATTCATAATTGCATGAAATATCAACCAAATTCAGTAATTTTGACATGTATGGATAGCTTAGATCTGGCGCTACATGTTGCAATTATCGGCGGCTTCTTAGAGTTAAAACTTGTGGAGAAAATTCAAACCTCGCAATGTTTATTTTCTTTCCGGCCAACATCTGTGTACATGTTACCGTCTATTTATTGCTCCATGCATGTCAAATTCCCTGGGGTATGGACTTGCTTTACTCATTCATAATTGCATGAAATATCAACCAAATTCAGTAATTTTGACATGTATGGATAGCTTAGATCTGGCGCTACATGTTGCAATTATCGGCGGCTTCTTAGAGTTAAAACTTGTGGAGAAAATTCAAACCTCGCAATGTTTATTTTCTTTCCGGCCAACATCTGTGTGCATATTACCTTCTATTTATTGCTCCATGCCTGTCAAATTCCCTGGGGTATGACTTGCTTTACTCATTCATAATTGCATGAAATATCAACCAAATTCAGTCATTTTGACATGTATGGATAGCTTAGATCTGGCGCTACATGTTGCAATTATCGGCGGCTTCTTAGAGTTAAAACTTGTGGAGAAAATTCAAACCTCGCAATGTTTATTTTCTTTCCGGCCAACATCTGTGTGCATATTACCTTCTATTTATTGCTCCATGCATGTCAAATTCCCTGGGGTATGACTTGCTTTACTCATTCATAATTGCATGAAATATCAACCAAATTCAGTAATTTTGACATGTATGGATAGCTTAGATCTGGCGCTACATGTTGCAATTATCGGCGGCTTCTTAGAGTTAAAACTTGTGGAGAAAATTCAAACCTCGCAATGTTTATTTTCTTTCCGGCCAACATCTGTGTGCATATTACCTTCTATTTATTGCTCCATGCCTGTCAAATTCCCTGGGGTATGACTTGCTTTACTCATTCATAATTGCATGAAATATCAACCAAATTCAGTAATTTTGACATGTATGGATAGCTTAGATCTGGCGCTACATGTTGCAATTATCGGCGGCTTCTTAGAGTTAAAACTTGTGGAGAAAATTCAAACCTCGCAATGTTTATTTTCTTTCCGGCCAACATCTGTGTGCATATTACCTTCTATTTATTGCTCCATGCCTGTCAAATTCCCTGGGGTATGACTTGCTTTACTCATTCATAATTGCATGAAATATCAACCAAATTCAGTCATTTTGACATGTATGGATAGCTTAGATCTGGCGCTACATGTTGCAATTATCGGCGGCTTCTTAGAGTTAAAACTTGTGGAGAAAATTCAAACCTCGCAATGTTTATTTTCTTTCCGGCCAACATCTGTGTGCATATTACCTTCTATTTATTGCTCCATGCCTGTCAAATTCCCCTGGGGTATGACTTGCTTTACTCATTCATAATTGCATGAAATATCAACCAAATTCAGTAATTTTGACATGTATGGATAGCTTAGATCTGGCGCTACATGTTGCAATTATCGGCGGCTTCTTAGAGTTAAAACTTGTGGAGAAAATTCAAACCTCGCAATGTTTATTTTCTTTCCGGCCAACATCTGTGTGCATATTACCTTCTATTTATTGCTCCATGCCTGTCAAATTCCCTGGGGTATGACTTGCTTTACTCATTCATAATTGCATGAAATATCAACCAAATTCAGTAATTTTGACATGTATGGATAGCTTAGATCTGGCGCTACATGTTGCAATTATCGGCGGCTTCTTAGAGTTAAAACTTGTGGAGAAAATTCAAACCTCGCAATGTTTATTTTCTTTCCGGCCAACATCTGTGTGCATATTACCTTCTATTTATTGCTCCATGCCTGTCAAATTCCCTGGGGTATGACTTGCTTTACTCATTCATAATTGCATGAAATATCAACCAAATTCAGTAATTTTGACATGTATGGATAGCTTAGATCTGGCGCTACATGTTGCAATTATCGGCGGCTTCTTAGAGTTAAAACTTGTGGAGAAAATTCAAACCTCGCAATGTTTATTTTCTTTCCGGCCAACATCTGTGTGCATATTACCTTCTATTTATTGCTCCATGCCTGTCAAATTCCCTGGGGTATGACTTGCTGTACTCATTCATAATTGCATGAAATATCAACCAAATTCAGTCATTTTGACATGTATGGATAGCTTAGATCTGGCGCTACATGTTGCAATTATCGGCGGCTTCTTAGAGTTAAAACTTGTGGAGAAAATTCAAACCTCGCAATGTTTATTTTCTTTCCGGCCAACATCTGTGTGCATATTACCTTCTATTTATTGCTCCATGCCTGTCAAATTCCCTGGGGTATGACTTGCTTTACTCATTCATAATTGCATGAAATATCAACCAAATTCAGTCATTTTGACATGTATGGATAGCTTAGATCTGGCGCTACATGTTGCAATTATCGGCGGCTTCTTAGAGTTAAAACTTGTGGAGAAAATTCAAACCTCGCAATGTTTATTTTCTTTCCGGCCAACATCTGTGTACATGTTACCGTCTATTTATTGCTCCATGCATGTCAAATTCCCTGGGGTATGGACTTGCTTTACTCATTCATAATTGCATGAAATATCAACCAAATTCAGTAATTTTGACATGTATGGATAGCTTAGATCTGGCGCTACATGTTGCAATTATCGGCGGCTTCTTAGAGTTAAAACTTGTGGAGAAAATTCAAACCTCGCAATGTTTATTTTCTTTCCGGCCAACATCTGTGTGCATATTACCTTCTATTTATTGCTCCATGCCTGTCAAATTCCCTGGGGTATGACTTGCTTTACTCATTCATAATTGCATGAAATATCAACCAAATTCAGTAATTTTGACATGTATGGATAGCTTAGATCTGGCGCTACATGTTGCAATTATCGGCGGCTTCTTAGAGTTAAAACTTGTGGAGAAAATTCAAACCTCGCAATGTTTATTTTCTTTCCGGCCAACATCTGTGTGCATATTACCTTCTATTTATTGCTCCATGCCTGTCAAATTCCCTGGGGTATGACTTGCTTTACTCATTCATAATTGCATGAAATATCAACCAAATTCAGTAATTTTGACATGTATGGATAGCTTAGATCTGGCGCTACATGTTGCAATTATCGGCGGCTTCTTAGAGTTAAAACTTGTGGAGAAAATTCAAACCTCGCAATGTTTATTTTCTTTCCGGCCAACATCTGTGTGCATATTACCTTCTATTTATTGCTCCATGCCTGTCAAATTCCCTGGGGTATGACTTGCTTTACTCATTCATAATTGCATGAAATATCAACCAAATTCAGTAATTTTGACATGTATGGATAGCTTAGATCTGGCGCTACATGTTGCAATTATCGGCGGCTTCTTAGAGTTAAAACTTGTGGAGAAAATTCAAACCTCGCAATGTTTATTTTCTTTCCGGCCAACATCTGTGTGCATATTACCTTCTATTTATTGCTCCATGCCTGTCAAATTCCCTGGGGTATGACTTGCTTTACTCATTCATAATTGCATGAAATATCAACCAAATTCAGTCATTTTGACATGTATGGATAGCTTAGATCTGGCGCTACATGTTGCAATTATCGGCGGCTTCTTAGAGTTAAAACTTGTGGAGAAAATTCAAACCTCGCAATGTTTATTTTCTTTCCGGCCAACATCTGTGTGCATATTACCTTCTATTTATTGCTCCATGCCTGTCAAATTCCCTGGGGTATGACTTGCTTTACTCATTCATAATTGCATGAAATATCAACCAAATTCAGTAATTTTGACATGTATGGATAGCTTAGATCTGGCGCTACATGTTGCAATTATCGGCGGCTTCTTAGAGTTAAAACTTGTGGAGAAAATTCAAACCTCGCAATGTTTATTTTCTTTCCGGCCAACATCTGTGTGCATATTACCTTCTATTTATTGCTCCATGCCTGTCAAATTCCCTGGGGTATGACTTGCTTTACTCATTCATAATTGCATGAAATATCAACCAAATTCAGTCATTTTGACATGTATGGATAGCTTAGATCTGGCGCTACATGTTGCAATTATCGGCGGCTTCTTAGAGTTAAAACTTGTGGAGAAAATTCAAACCTCGCAATGTTTATTTTCTTTCCGGCCAACATCTGTGTGCATATTACCTTCTATTTATTGCTCCATGCCTGTCAAATTCCCTGGGGTATGACTTGCTTTACTCATTCATAATTGCATGAAATATCAACCAAATTCAGTCATTTTGACATGTATGGATAGCTTAGATCTGGCGCTACATGTTGCAATTATCGGCGGCTTCTTAGAGTTAAAACTTGTGGAGAAAATTCAAACCTCGCAATGTTTATTTTCTTTCCGGCCAACATCTGTGTACATGTTACCGTCTATTTATTGCTCCATGCATGTCAAATTCCCTGGGGTATGGACTTGCTTTACTCATTCATAATTGCATGAAATATCAACCAAATTCAGTAATTTTGACATGTATGGATAGCTTAGATCTGGCGCTACATGTTGCAATTATCGGCGGCTTCTTAGAGTTAAAACTTGTGGAGAAAATTCAAACCTCGCAATGTTTATTTTCTTTCCGGCCAACATCTGTGTGCATATTACCTTCTATTTATTGCTCCATGCCTGTCAAATTCCCTGGGGTATGACTTGCTTTACTCATTCATAATTGCATGAAATATCAACCAAATTCAGTCATTTTGACATGTATGGATAGCTTAGATCTGGCGCTACATGTTGCAATTATCGGCGGCTTCTTAGAGTTAAAACTTGTGGAGAAAATTCAAACCTCGCAATGTTTATTTTCTTTCCGGCCAACATCTGTGTACATGTTACCGTCTATTTATTGCTCCATGCATGTCTAATTCCCTGGGGTATGGACTTGCTTTACTCATTCATAATTGCATGAAATATCAACCAAATTCAGTCATTTTGACATGTATGGATAGCTTAGATCTGGCGCTACATGTTGCAATTATCGGCGGCTTCTTAGAGTTAACACTTGTGGAGAAAATTCAAACCTCGCAATGTTTATTTTCTTTCCGGCCAACATCTGTGTACATGTTACCGTCTATTTATTGCTCCATGCCTGTCAAATTCCCTGGGGTATGACTTGCTTTACTCATTCATAATTGCATGAAATATCAACCAAATTCAGTCATTTTGACATGTATGGATAGCTTAGATCTGGCGCTACATGTTGCAATTATCGGCGGCTTCTTAGAGTTAAAACTTGTGGAGAAAATTCAAACCTCGCAATGTTTATTTTCTTTCCGGCCAACATCTGTGTACATGTTACCGTCTATTTATTGCTCCATGCATGTCAAATTCCCTGGGGTATGGACTTGCTTTACTCATTCATAATTGCATGAAATATCAACCAAATTCAGTAATTTTGACATGTATGGATAGCTTAGATCTGGCGCTACATGTTGCAATTATCGGCGGCTTCTTAGAGTTAAAACTTGTGGAGAAAATTCAAACCTCGCAATGTTTATTTTCTTTCCGGCCAACATCTGTGTGCATATTACCTTCTATTTATTGCTCCATGCCTGTCAAATTCCCTGGGGTATGACTTGCTTTACTCATTCATAATTGCATGAAATATCAACCAAATTCAGTCATTTTGACATGTATGGATAGCTTAGATCTGGCGCTACATGTTGCAATTATCGGCGGCTTCTTAGAGTTAAAACTTGTGGAGAAAATTCAAACCTCGCAATGTTTATTTTCTTTCCGGCCAACATCTGTGTGCATATTACCTTCTATTTATTGCTCCATGCCTGTCAAATTCCCTGGGGTATGACTTGCTTTACTCTTTCATAATTGCATGAAATATCAACCAAATTCAGTCATTTTGACATGTATGGATAGCTTAGATCTGGCGCTACATGTTGCAATTATCGGCGGCTTCTTAGAGTTAAAACTTGTGGAGAAAATTCAAACCTCGCAATGTTTATTTTCTTTCCGGCCAACATCTGTGTGCATATTACCTTCTATTTATTGCTCCATGCCTGTCAAATTCCCTGGGGTATGACTTGCTTTACTCATTCATAATTGCATGAAATATCAACCAAATTCAGTAATTTTGACATGTATGGATAGCTTAGATCTGGCGCTACATGTTGCAATTATCGGCGGCTTCTTAGAGTTAAAACTTGTGGAGAAAATTCAAACCTCGCAATGTTTATTTTCTTTCCGGCCAACATCTGTGTGCATATTACCTTCTATTTATTGCTCCATGCCTGTCAAATTCCCTGGGGTATGACTTGCTTTACTCATTCATAATTGCATGAAATATCAACCAAATTCAGTCATTTTGACATGTATGGATAGCTTAGAGCTGGCGCTACATGTTGCAATTATCGGCGGCTTCTTAGAGTTAAAACTTGTGGAGAAAATTCAAACCTCGCAATGTTTATTTTCTTTCCGGCCAACATCTGTGTACATGTTACCGTCTATTTATTGCTCCATGCATGTCAAATTCCCTGGGGTATGGACTTGCTTTACTCATTCATAATTGCATGAAATATCAACCAAATTCAGTAATTTTGACATGTATGGATAGCTTAGATCTGGCGCTACATGTTGCAATTATCGGCGGCTTCTTAGAGTTAAAACTTGTGGAGAAAATTCAAACCTCGCAATGTTTATTTTCTTTCCGGCCAACATCTGTGTACATGTTACCGTCTATTTATTGCTCCATGCATGTCAAATTCCCTGGGGTATGGACTTGCTTTACTCATTCATAATTGCATGAAATATCAACCAAATTCAGTAATTTTGACATGTATGGATAGCTTAGATCTGGCGCTACATGTTGCAATTATCGGCGGCTTCTTAGAGTTAACACTTGTGGAGAAAATTCAAACCTCGCAATGTTTATTTTCTTTCCGGCCAACATCTGTGTACATGTTACCGTCTATTTATTGCTCCATGCCTGTCAAATTCCCTGGGGTATGACTTGCTTTACTCATTCATAATTGCATGAAATATCAACCAAATTCAGTAATTTTGACATGTATGGATAGCTTAGATCTGGCGCTACATGTTGCAATTATCGGCGGCTTCTTAGAGTTAAAACTTGTGGAGAAAATTCAAACCTCGCAATGTTTATTTTCTTTCCGGCCAACATCTGTGTGCATATTACCTTCTATTTATTGCTCCATGCCTGTCAAATTCCCTGGGGTATGACTTGCTTTACTCTTTCATAATTGCATGAAATATCAACCAAATTCAGTCATTTTGACATGTATGGATAGCTTAGATCTGGCGCTACATGTTGCAATTATCGGCGGCTTCTTAGAGTTAAAACTTGTGGAGAAAATTCAAACCTCGCAATGTTTATTTTCTTTCCGGCCAACATCTGTGTGCATATTACCTTCTATTTATTGCTCCATGCCTGTCAAATTCCCTGGGGTATGACTTGCTTTACTCATTCATAATTGCATGAAATATCAACCAAATTCAGTCATTTTGACATGTATGGATAGCTTAGATCTGGCGCTACATGTTGCAATTATCGGCGGCTTCTTAGAGTTAAAACTTGTGGAGAAAATTCAAACCTCGCAATGTTTATTTTCTTTCCGGCCAACATCTGTGTGCATATTACCTTCTATTTATTGCTCCATGCCTGTCAAATTCCCTGGGGTATGACTTGCTTTACTCATTCATAATTGCATGAAATATCAACCAAATTCAGTCATTTTGACATGTATGGATAGCTTAGATCTGGCGCTACATGTTGCAATTATCGGCGGCTTCTTAGAGTTAAAACTTGTGGAGAAAATTCAAACCTCGCAATGTTTATTTTCTTTCCGGCCAACATCTGTGTACATGTTACCGTCTATTTATTGCTCCATGCATGTCAAATTCCCTGGGGTATGGACTTGCTTTACTCATTCATAATTGCATGAAATATCAACCAAATTCAGTCATTTTGACATGTATGGATAGCTTAGATCTGGCGCTACATGTTGCAATTATCGGCGGCTTCTTAGAGTTAAAACTTGTGGAGAAAATTCAAACCTCGCAATGTTTATTTTCTTTCCGGCCAACATCTGTGTGCATATTACCTTCTATTTATTGCTCCATGCCTGTCAAATTCCCTGGGGTATGACTTGCTTTACTCATTCATAATTGCATGAAATATCAACCAAATTCAGTCATTTTGACATGTATGGATAGCTTAGATCTGGCGCTACATGTTGCAATTATCGGCGGCTTCTTAGAGTTAAAACTTGTGGAGAAAATTCAAACCTCGCAATGTTTATTTTCTTTCCGGCCAACATCTGTGTGCATATTACCTTCTATTTATTGCTCCATGCATGTCAAATTCCCTGGGGTATGGACTTGCTTTACTCATTCATAATTGCATGAAATATCAACCAAATTCAGTAATTTTGACATGTATGGATAGCTTAGATCTGGCGCTACATGTTGCAATTATCGGCGGCTTCTTAGAGTTAAAACTTGTGGAGAAAATTCAAACCTCGCAATGTTTATTTTCTTTCCGGCCAACATCTGTGTACATGTTACCGTCTATTTATTGCTCCATGCATGTCAAATTCCCTGGGGTATGGACTTGCTTTACTCATTCATAATTGCATGAAATATCAACCAAATTCAGTAATTTTGACATGTATGGATAGCTTAGATCTGGCGCTACATGTTGCAATTATCGGCGGCTTCTTAGAGTTAACACTTGTGGAGAAAATTCAAACCTCGCAATGTTTATTTTCTTTCCGGCCAACATCTGTGTACATGTTACCGTCTATTTATTGCTCCATGCCTGTCAAATTCCCTGGGGTATGACTTGCTTTACTCATTCATAATTGCATGAAATATCAACCAAATTCAGTAATTTTGACATGTATGGATAGCTTAGATCTGGCGCTACATGTTGCAATTATCGGCGGCTTCTTAGAGTTAAAACTTGTGGAGAAAATTCAAACCTCGCAATGTTTATTTTCTTTCCGGCCAACATCTGTGTGCATATTACCTTCTATTTATTGCTCCATGCCTGTCAAATTCCCTGGGGTATGACTTGCTTTACTCTTTCATAATTGCATGAAATATCAACCAAATTCAGTCATTTTGACATGTATGGATAGCTTAGATCTGGCGCTACATGTTGCAATTATCGGCGGCTTCTTAGAGTTAAAACTTGTGGAGAAAATTCAAACCTCGCAATGTTTATTTTCTTTCCGGCCAACATCTGTGTGCATATTACCTTCTATTTATTGCTCCATGCCTGTCAAATTCCCTGGGGTATGACTTGCTTTACTCATTCATAATTGCATGAAATATCAACCAAATTCAGTCATTTTGACATGTATGGATAGCTTAGATCTGGCGCTACATGTTGCAATTATCGGCGGCTTCTTAGAGTTAAAACTTGTGGAGAAAATTCAAACCTCGCAATGTTTATTTTCTTTCCGGCCAACATCTGTGTGCATATTACCTTCTATTTATTGCTCCATGCCTGTCAAATTCCCTGGGGTATGACTTGCTTTACTCATTCATAATTGCATGAAATATCAACCAAATTCAGTCATTTTGACATGTATGGATAGCTTAGATCTGGCGCTACATGTTGCAATTATCGGCGGCTTCTTAGAGTTAAAACTTGTGGAGAAAATTCAAACCTCGCAATGTTTATTTTCTTTCCGGCCAACATCTGTGTACATGTTACCGTCTATTTATTGCTCCATGCATGTCAAATTCCCTGGGGTATGGACTTGCTTTACTCATTCATAATTGCATGAAATATCAACCAAATTCAGTAATTTTGACATGTATGGATAGCTTAGATCTGGCGCTACATGTTGCAATTATCGGCGGCTTCTTAGAGTTAAAACTTGTGGAGAAAATTCAAACCTCGCAATGTTTATTTTCTTTCCGGCCAACATCTGTGTGCATATTACCTTCTATTTATTGCTCCATGCCTGTCAAATTCCCTGGGGTATGACTTGCTTTACTCATTCATAATTGCATGAAATATCAACCAAATTCAGTAATTTTGACATGTATGGATAGCTTAGATCTGGCGCTACATGTTGCAATTATCGGCGGCTTCTTAGAGTTAAAACTTGTGGAGAAAATTCAAACCTCGCAATGTTTATTTTCTTTCCGGCCAACATCTGTGTGCATATTACCTTCTATTTATTGCTCCATGCCTGTCAAATTCCCTGGGGTATGACTTGCTTTACTCATTCATAATTGCATGAAATATCAACCAAATTCAGTCATTTTGACATGTATGGATAGCTTAGATCTGGCGCTACATGTTGCAATTATCGGCGGCTTCTTAGAGTTAAAACTTGTGGAGAAAATTCAAACCTCGCAATGTTTATTTTCTTTCCGGCCAACATCTGTGTGCATATTACCTTCTATTTATTGCTCCATGCCTGTCAAATTCCCTGGGGTATGACTTGCTTTACTCATTCATAATTGCATGAAATATCAACCAAATTCAGTCATTTTGACATGTATGGATAGCTTAGAGCTGGCGCTACATGTTGCAATTATCGGCGGCTTCTTAGAGTTAAAACTTGTGGAGAAAATTCAAACCTCGCAATGTTTATTTTCTTTCCGGCCAACATCTGTGTACATGTTACCGTCTATTTATTGCTCCATGCATGTCAAATTCCCTGGGGTATGGACTTGCTTTACTCATTCATAATTGCATGAAATATCAACCAAATTCAGTAATTTTGACATGTATGGATAGCTTAGATCTGGCGCTACATGTTGCAATTATCGGCGGCTTCTTAGAGTTAAAACTTGTGGAGAAAATTCAAACCTCGCAATGTTTATTTTCTTTCCGGCCAACATCTGTGTACATGTTACCGTCTATTTATTGCTCCATGCATGTCAAATTCCCTGGGGTATGGACTTGCTTTACTCATTCATAATTGCATGAAATATCAACCAAATTCAGTAATTTTGACATGTATGGATAGCTTAGATCTGGCGCTACATGTTGCAATTATCGGCGGCTTCTTAGAGTTAACACTTGTGGAGAAAATTCAAACCTCGCAATGTTTATTTTCTTTCCGGCCAACATCTGTGTACATGTTACCGTCTATTTATTGCTCCATGCCTGTCAAATTCCCTGGGGTATGACTTGCTTTACTCATTCATAATTGCATGAAATATCAACCAAATTCAGTAATTTTGACATGTATGGATAGCTTAGATCTGGCGCTACATGTTGCAATTATCGGCGGCTTCTTAGAGTTAAAACTTGTGGAGAAAATTCAAACCTCGCAATGTTTATTTTCTTTCCGGCCAACATCTGTGTACATGTTACCGTCTATTTATTGCTCCATGCATGTCAAATTCCCTGGGGTATGGACTTGCTTTACTCATTCATAATTGCATGAAATATCAACCAAATTCAGTAATTTTGACATGTATGGATAGCTTAGATCTGGCGCTACATGTTGCAATTATCGGCGGCTTCTTAGAGTTAAAACTTGTGGAGAAAATTCAAACCTCGCAATGTTTATTTTCTTTCCGGCCAACATCTGTGTGCATATTACCTTCTATTTATTGCTCCATGCCTGTCAAATTCCCTGGGGTATGACTTGCTTTACTCTTTCATAATTGCATGAAATATCAACCAAATTCAGTCATTTTGACATGTATGGATAGCTTAGATCTGGCGCTACATGTTGCAATTATCGGCGGCTTCTTAGAGTTAAAACTTGTGGAGAAAATTCAAACCTCGCAATGTTTATTTTCTTTCCGGCCAACATCTGTGTGCATATTACCTTCTATTTATTGCTCCATGCCTGTCAAATTCCCTGGGGTATGACTTGCTTTACTCATTCATAATTGCATGAAATATCAACCAAATTCAGTAATTTTGACATGTATGGATAGCTTAGATCTGGCGCTACATGTTGCAATTATCGGCGGCTTCTTAGAGTTAAAACTTGTGGAGAAAATTCAAACCTCGCAATGTTTATTTTCTTTCCGGCCAACATCTGTGTGCATATTACCTTCTATTTATTGCTCCATGCCTGTCAAATTCCCTGGGGTATGACTTGCTTTACTCATTCATAATTGCATGAAATATCAACCAAATTCAGTCATTTTGACATGTATGGATAGCTTAGAGCTGGCGCTACATGTTGCAATTATCGGCGGCTTCTTAGAGTTAAAACTTGTGGAGAAAATTCAAACCTCGCAATGTTTATTTTCTTTCCGGCCAACATCTGTGTACATGTTACCGTCTATTTATTGCTCCATGCATGTCAAATTCCCTGGGGTATGGACTTGCTTTACTAATTCATAATTGCATGAAATATCAACCAAATTCAGTAATTTTGACATGTATGGATAGCTTAGATCTGGCGCTACATGTTGCAATTATCGGCGGCTTCTTAGAGTTAAAACTTGTGGAGAAAATTCAAACCTCGCAATGTTTATTTTCTTTCCGGCCAACATCTGTGTACATGTTACCGTCTATTTATTGCTCCATGCATGTCAAATTCCCTGGGGTATGGACTTGCTTTACTCATTCATAATTGCATGAAATATCAACCAAATTCAGTAATTTTGACATGTATGGATAGCTTAGATCTGGCGCTACATGTTGCAATTATCGGCGGCTTCTTAGAGTTAACACTTGTGGAGAAAATTCAAACCTCGCAATGTTTATTTTCTTTCCGGCCAACATCTGTGTACATGTTACCGTCTATTTATTGCTCCATGCCTGTCAAATTCCCTGGGGTATGACTTGCTTTACTCATTCATAATTGCATGAAATATCAACCAAATTCAGTCATTTTGACATGTATGGATAGCTTAGATCTGGCGCTACATGTTGCAATTATCGGCGGCTTCTTAGAGTTAAAACTTGTGGAGAAAATTCAAACCTCGCAATGTTTATTTTCTTTCCGGCCAACATCTGTGTACATGTTACCGTCTATTTATTGCTCCATGCATGTCAAATTCCCTGGGGTATGGACTTGCTTTACTCATTCATAATTGCATGAAATATCAACCAAATTCAGTAATTTTGACATGTATGGATAGCTTAGATCTGGCGCTACATGTTGCAATTATCGGCGGCTTCTTAGAGTTAAAACTTGTGGAGAAAATTCAAACCTCGCAATGTTTATTTTCTTTCCGGCCAACATCTGTGTGCATATTACCTTCTATTTATTGCTCCATGCCTGTCAAATTCCCTGGGGTATGACTTGCTTTACTCTTTCATAATTGCATGAAATATCAACCAAATTCAGTCATTTTGACATGTATGGATAGCTTAGATCTGGCGCTACATGTTGCAATTATCGGCGGCTTCTTAGAGTTAAAACTTGTGGAGAAAATTCAAACCTCGCAATGTTTATTTTCTTTCCGGCCAACATCTGTGTGCATATTACCTTCTATTTATTGCTCCATGCCTGTCAAATTCCCTGGGGTATGACTTGCTTTACTCTTTCATAATTGCATGAAATATCAACCAAATTCAGTCATTTTGACATGTATGGATAGCTTAGATCTGGCGCTACATGTTGCAATTATCGGCGGCTTCTTAGAGTTAAAACTTGTGGAGAAAATTCAAACCTCGCAATGTTTATTTTCTTTCCGGCCAACATCTGTGTGCATATTACCTTCTATTTATTGCTCCATGCCTGTCAAATTCCCTGGGGTATGACTTGCTTTACTCATTCATAATTGCATGAAATATCAACCAAATTCAGTAATTTTGACATGTATGGATAGCTTAGATCTGGCGCTACATGTTGCAATTATCGGCGGCTTCTTAGAGTTAAAACTTGTGGAGAAAATTCAAACCTCGCAATGTTTATTTTCTTTCCGGCCAACATCTGTGTGCATATTACCTTCTATTTATTGCTCCATGCCTGTCAAATTCCCTGGGGTATGACTTGCTTTACTCATTCATAATTGCATGAAATATCAACCAAATTCAGTAATTTTGACATGTATGGATAGCTTAGATCTGGCGCTACATGTTGCAATTATCGGCGGCTTCTTAGAGTTAAAACTTGTGGAGAAAATTCAAACCTCGCAATGTTTATTTTCTTTCCGGCCAACATCTGTGTGCATATTACCTTCTATTTATTGCTCCATGCCTGTCAAATTCCCTGGGGTATGACTTGCTTTACTCATTCATAATTGCATGAAATATCAACCAAATTCAGTCATTTTGACATGTATGGATAGCTTAGATCTGGCGCTACATGTTGCAATTATCGGCGGCTTCTTAGAGTTAAAACTTGTGGAGAAAATTCAAACCTCGCAATGTTTATTTTCTTTCCGGCCAACATCTGTGTGCATATTACCTTCTATTTATTGCTCCATGCCTGTCAAATTCCCTGGGGTATGACTTGCTTTACTCATTCATAATTGCATGAAATATCAACCAAATTCAGTCATTTTGACATGTATGGATAGCTTAGATCTGGCGCTACATGTTGCAATTATCGGCGGCTTCTTAGAGTTAAAACTTGTGGAGAAAATTCAAACCTCGCAATGTTTATTTTCTTTCCGGCCAACATCTGTGTGCATATTACCTTCTATTTATTGCTCCATGCCTGTCAAATTCCCTGGGGTATGACTTGCTTTACTCATTCATAATTGCATGAAATATCAACCAAATTCAGTCATTTTGACATGTATGGATAGCTTAGATCTGGCGCTACATGTTGCAATTATCGGCGGCTTCTTAGAGTTAAAACTTGTGGAGAAAATTCAAACCTCGCAATGTTTATTTTCTTTCCGGCCAACATCTGTGTACATGTTACCGTCTATTTATTGCTCCATGCATGTCTAATTCCCTGGGGTATGGACTTGCTTTACTCATTCATAATTGCATGAAATATCAACCAAATTCAGTCATTTTGACATGTATGGATAGCTTCGATCTGGCGCTACATGTTGCAATTATCGGCGGCTTCTTAGAGTTAACACTTGTGGAGAAAATTCAAACCTCGCAATGTTTATTTTCTTTCCGGCCAACATCTGTGTACATGTTACCGTCTATTTATTGCTCCATGCCTGTCAAATTCCCTGGGGTATGACTTGCTTTACTCATTCATAATTGCATGAAATATCAACCAAATTCAGTCATTTTGACATGTATGGATAGCTTAGATCTGGCGCTACATGTTGCAATTATCGGCGGCTTCTTAGAGTTAAAACTTGTGGAGAAAATTCAAACCTCGCAATGTTTATTTTCTTTCCGGCCAACATCTGTGTACATGTTACCGTCTATTTATTGCTCCATGCATGTCAAATTCCCTGGGGTATGGACTTGCTTTACTCATTCATAATTGCATGAAATATCAACCAAATTCAGTAATTTTGACATGTATGGATAGCTTAGATCTGGCGCTACATGTTGCAATTATCGGCGGCTTCTTAGAGTTAAAACTTGTGGAGAAAATTCAAACCTCGCAATGTTTATTTTCTTTCCGGCCAACATCTGTGTGCATATTACCTTCTATTTATTGCTCCATGCCTGTCAAATTCCCTGGGGTATGACTTGCTTTACTCATTCATAATTGCATGAAATATCAACCAAATTCAGTCATTTTGACATGTATGGATAGCTTAGATCTGGCGCTACATGTTGCAATTATCGGCGGCTTCTTAGAGTTAAAACTTGTGGAGAAAATTCAAACCTCGCAATGTTTATTTTCTTTCCGGCCAACATCTGTGTGCATATTACCTTCTATTTATTGCTCCATGCCTGTCAAATTCCCTGGGGTATGACTTGCTTTACTCTTTCATAATTGCATGAAATATCAACCAAATTCAGTCATTTTGACATGTATGGATAGCTTAGATCTGGCGCTACATGTTGCAATTATCGGCGGCTTCTTAGAGTTAAAACTTGTGGAGAAAATTCAAACCTCGCAATGTTTATTTTCTTTCCGGCCAACATCTGTGTGCATATTACCTTCTATTTATTGCTCCATGCCTGTCAAATTCCCTGGGGTATGACTTGCTTTACTCATTCATAATTGCATGAAATATCAACCAAATTCAGTAATTTTGACATGTATGGATAGCTTAGATCTGGCGCTACATGTTGCAATTATCGGCGGCTTCTTAGAGTTAAAACTTGTGGAGAAAATTCAAACCTCGCAATGTTTATTTTCTTTCCGGCCAACATCTGTGTGCATATTACCTTCTATTTATTGCTCCATGCCTGTCAAATTCCCTGGGGTATGACTTGCTTTACTCATTCATAATTGCATGAAATATCAACCAAATTCAGTAATTTTGACATGTATGGATAGCTTAGATCTGGCGCTACATGTTGCAATTATCGGCGGCTTCTTAGAGTTAAAACTTGTGGAGAAAATTCAAACCTCGCAATGTTTATTTTCTTTCCGGCCAACATCTGTGTGCATATTACCTTCTATTTATTGCTCCATGCCTGTCAAATTCCCTGGGGTATGACTTGCTTTACTCATTCATAATTGCATGAAATATCAACCAAATTCAGTAATTTTGACATGTATGGATAGCTTAGATCTGGCGCTACATGTTGCAATTATCGGCGGCTTCTTAGAGTTAAAACTTGTGGAGAAAATTCAAACCTCGCAATGTTTATTTTCTTTCCGGCCAACATCTGTGTGCATATTACCTTCTATTTATTGCTCCATGCCTGTCAAATTCCCTGGGGTATGACTTGCTTTACTCATTCATAATTGCATGAAATATCAACCAAATTCAGTCATTTTGACATGTATGGATAGCTTAGATCTGGCGCTACATGTTGCAATTATCGGCGGCTTCTTAGAGTTAAAACTTGTGGAGAAAATTCAAACCTCGCAATGTTTATTTTCTTTCCGGCCAACATCTGTGTGCATATTACCTTCTATTTATTGCTCCATGCCTGTCAAATTCCCTGGGGTATGACTTGCTTTACTCTTTCATAATTGCATGAAATATCAACCAAATTCAGTCATTTTGACATGTATGGATAGCTTAGATCTGGCGCTACATGTTGCAATTATCGGCGGCTTCTTAGAGTTAAAACTTGTGGAGAAAATTCAAACCTCGCAATGTTTATTTTCTTTCCGGCCAACATCTGTGTGCATATTACCTTCTATTTATTGCTCCATGCCTGTCAAATTCCCTGGGGTATGACTTGCTTTACTCATTCATAATTGCATGAAATATCAACCAAATTCAGTAATTTTGACATGTATGGATAGCTTAGATCTGGCGCTACATGTTGCAATTATCGGCGGCTTCTTAGAGTTAAAACTTGTGGAGAAAATTCAAACCTCGCAATGTTTATTTTCTTTCCGGCCAACATCTGTGTGCATATTACCTTCTATTTATTGCTCCATGCCTGTCAAATTCCCTGGGGTATGACTTGCTTTACTCATTCATAATTGCATGAAATATCAACCAAATTCAGTCATTTTGACATGTATGGATAGCTTAGATCTGGCGCTACATGTTGCAATTATCGGCGGCTTCTTAGAGTTAAAACTTGTGGAGAAAATTCAAACCTCGCAATGTTTATTTTCTTTCCGGCCAACATCTGTGTGCATATTACCTTCTATTTATTGCTCCATGCCTGTCAAATTCCCTGGGGTATGACTTGCTTTACTCATTCATAATTGCATGAAATATCAACCAAATTCAGTCATTTTGACATGTATGGATAGCTTAGATCTGGCGCTACATGTTGCAATTATCGGCGGCTTCTTAGAGTTAAAACTTGTGGAAAAATTCAAACCTCGCAATGTTTATTTTCTTTCCGGCCAACATCTGTGTACATGTTACCGTCTATTTATTGCTCCATGCATGTCAAATTCCCTGGGGTATGGACTTGCTTTACTCATTCATAATTGCATGAAATATCAACCAAATTCAGTAATTTTGACATGTATGGATAGCTTAGATCTGGCGCTACATGTTGCAATTATCGGCGGCTTCTTAGAGTTAAAACTTGTGGAGAAAATTCAAACCTCGCAATGTTTATTTTCTTTCCGGCCAACATCTGTGTGCATATTACCTTCTATTTATTGCTCCATGCCTGTCAAATTCCCTGGGGTATGACTTGCTTTACTCATTCATAATTGCATGAAATATCAACCAAATTCAGTCATTTTGACATGTATGGATAGCTTAGATCTGGCGCTACATGTTGCAATTATCGGCGGCTTCTTAGAGTTAAAACGTGTGGAGAAAATTCAAACCTCGCAATGTTTATTTTCTTTCCGGCCAACATCTGTGTACATGTTACCGTCTATTTATTGCTCCATGCATGTCTAATTCCCTGGGGTATGGACTTGCTTTACTCATTCATAATTGCATGAAATATCAACCAAATTCAGTAATTTTGACATGTATGGATAGCTTAGATCTGGCGCTACATGTTGCAATTATCGGCGGCTTCTTAGAGTTACAACTTGTGGAGAAAATTCAAACCTCGCAATGTTTATTTTCTTTCCGGCCAACATCTGTGTACATGTTACCGTCTATTTATTGCTCCATGCATGTCAAATTCCCTGGGGTATGGACTTGCTTTACTCATTCATAATTGCATGAAATATCAACCAAATTCAGTCATTTTGACATGTATGGATAGCTTAGATCTGGCGCTACATGTTGCAATTATCGGCGGCTTCTTAGAGTTAAAACTTGTGGAGAAAATTCAAACCTCGCAATGTTTATTTTCTTTCCGGCCAACATCTGTGTGCATATTACCTTCTATTTATTGCTCCATGCCTGTCAAATTCCCTGGGGTATGACTTGCTTTACTCATTCATAATTGCATGAAATATCAATCAAATTCAGTCATTTTGACATGTATGGATAGCTTAGATCTGGCGCTACATGTTGCAATTATCGGCGGCTTCTTAGAGTTAAAACTTGTGGAGAAAATTCAAACCTCGCAATGTTTATTTTCTTTCCGGCCAACATCTGTGTGCATATTACCTTCTATTTATTGCTCCATGCCTGTCAAATTCCCTGGGGTATGACTTGCTTTACTCATTCATAATTGCATGAAATATCAACCAAATTCAGTAATTTTGACATGTATGGACAGCTTAGATCTGGCGCTACATGTTGCAATTATCGGCGGCTTCTTAGAGTTAAAACTTGTGGAGAAAATTCAAACCTCGCAATGTTTATTTTCTTTCCGGCCAACATCTGTGTGCATATTACCTTCTATTTATTGCTCCATGCCTGTCAAATTCCCTGGGGTATGACTTGCTTTACTCATTCATAATTGCATGAAATATCAACCAAATTCAGTCATTTTGACATGTATGGATAGCTTAGATCTGGCGCTACATGTTGCAATTATCGGCGGCTTCTTAGAGTTAAAACTTGTGGAGAAAATTCAAACCTCGCAATGTTTATTTTCTTTCCGGCCAACATCTGTGTGCATATTACCTTCTATTTATTGCTCCATGCCTGTCAAATTCCCTGGGGTATGACTTGCTTTACTCATTCATAATTGCATGAAATATCAACCAAATTCAGTCATTTTGACATGTATGGATAGCTTAGATCTGGCGCTACATGTTGCAATTATCGGCGGCTTCTTAGAGTTAAAACTTGTGGAGAAAATTCAAACCTCGCAATGTTTATTTTTTTCCGGCCAACATCTGTGTACATGTTACCGTCTATTTATTGCTCCATGCATGTCAAATTCCCTGGGGTATGGACTTGCTTTACTCATTCATAATTGCATGAAATATCAACCAAATTCAGTCATTTTGACATGTATGGATAGCTTAGATCTGGCGCTACATGTTGCAATTATCGGCGGCTTCTTAGAGTTAAAACTTGTGGAGAAAATTCAAACCTCGCAATGTTTATTTTCTTTCCGGCCAACATCTGTGTACATGTTACCGTCTATTTATTGCTCCATGCATGTCAAATTCCCTGGGGTATGGACTTGCTTTACTCATTCATAATTGCATGAAATATCAACCAAATTCAGTAATTTTGACATGTATGGATAGCTTAGATCTGGCGCTACATGTTGCAATTATCGGCGGCTTCTTAGAGTTAACACTTGTGGAGAAAATTCAAACCTCGCAATGTTTATTTTCTTTCCGGCCAACATCTGTGTACATGTTACCGTCTATTTATTGCTCCATGCCTGTCAAATTCCCTGGGGTATGACTTGCTTTACTCATTCATAATTGCATGAAATATCAACCAAATTCAGTAATTTTGACATGTATGGATAGCTTAGATCTGGCGCTACATGTTGCAATTATCGGCGGCTTCTTAGAGTTAAAACTTGTGGAGAAAATTCAAACCTCGCAATGTTTATTTTCTTTCCGGCCAACATCTGTGTACATGTTACCGTCTATTTATTGCTCCATGCATGTCAAATTCCCTGGGGTATGGACTTGCTTTACTCATTCATAATTGCATGAAATATCAACCAAATTCAGTAATTTTGACATGTATGGATAGCTTAGATCTGGCGCTACATATTGCAATTATCGGCGGCTTCTTAGAGTTAAAACTTGTGGAGAAAATTCAAACCTCGCAATGTTTATTTTCTTTCCGGCCAACATCTGTGTGCATATTACCTTCTATTTATTGCTCCATGCCTGTCAAATTCCCTGGGGTATGACTTGCTTTACTCATTCATAATTGCATGAAATATCAACCAAATTCAGTCATTTTGACATGTATGGATAGCTTAGATCTGGCGCTACATGTTGCAATTATCGGCGGCTTCTTAGAGTTAAAACTTGTGGAGAAAATTCAAACCTCGCAATGTTTATTTTTTTCCGGCCAACATCTGTGTACATGTTACCGTCTATTTATTGCTCCATGCATGTCAAATTCCCTGGGGTATGGACTTGCTTTACTCATTCATAATTGCATGAAATATCAACCAAATTCAGTCATTTTGACATGTATGGATAGCTTAGATCTGGCGCTACATGTTGCAATTATCGGCGGCTTCTTAGAGTTAAAACTTGTGGAGAAAATTCAAACCTCGCAATGTTTATTTTCTTTCCGGCCAACATCTGTGTACATGTTACCGTCTATTTATTGCTCCATGCATGTCAAATTCCCTGGGGTATGGACTTGCTTTACTCATTCATAATTGCATGAAATATCAACCAAATTCAGTAATTTTGACATGTATGGATAGCTTAGATCTGGCGCTACATGTTGCAATTATCGGCGGCTTCTTAGAGTTAACACTTGTGGAGAAAATTCAAACCTCGCAATGTTTATTTTCTTTCCGGCCAACATCTGTGTACATGTTACCGTCTATTTATTGCTCCATGCCTGTCAAATTCCCTGGGGTATGACTTGCTTTACTCATTCATAATTGCATGAAATATCAACCAAATTCAGTAATTTTGACATGTATGGATAGCTTAGATCTGGCGCTACATGTTGCAATTATCGGCGGCTTCTTAGAGTTAAAACTTGTGGAGAAAATTCAAACCTCGCAATGTTTATTTTCTTTCCGGCCAACATCTGTGTACATGTTACCGTCTATTTATTGCTCCATGCATGTCAAATTCCCTGGGGTATGGACTTGCTTTACTCATTCATAATTGCATGAAATATCAACCAAATTCAGTAATTTTGACATGTATGGATAGCTTAGATCTGGCGCTACATATTGCAATTATCGGCGGCTTCTTAGAGTTAAAACTTGTGGAGAAAATTCAAACCTCGCAATGTTTATTTTCTTTCCGGCCAACATCTGTGTGCATATTACCTTCTATTTATTGCTCCATGCCTGTCAAATTCCCTGGGGTATGACTTGCTTTACTCATTCATAATTGCATGAAATATCAACCAAATTCAGTAATTTTGACATGTATGGATAGCTTAGATCTGGCGCTACATGTTGCAATTATCGGCGGCTTCTTAGAGTTAAAACTTGTGGAGAAAATTCAAACCTCGCAATGTTTATTTTCTTTCCGGCCAACATCTGTGTGCATATTACCTTCTATTTATTGCTCTATGCCTGTCAAATTCCCTGGGGTATGACTTGCTTTACTCATTCATAATTGCATGAAATATCAACCAAATTCAGTAATTTTGACATGTATGGATAGCTTAGATCTGGCGCTACATGTTGCAATTATCGGCGGCTTCTTAGAGTTAAAACTTGTGGAGAAAATTCAAACCTCGCAATGTTTATTTTCTTTCCGGCCAACATCTGTGTGCATATTACCTTCTATTTATTGCTCCATGCCTGTCAAATTCCCTGGGGTATGACTTGCTTTACTCATTCATAATTGCATGAAATATCAACCAAATTCAGTCATTTTGACATGTATGGATAGCTTAGATCTGGCGCTACATGTTGCAATTATCGGCGGCTTCTTAGAGTTAAAACTTGTGGAGAAAATTCAAACCTCGCAATGTTTATTTTCTTTCCGGCCAACATCTGTGTGCATATTACCTTCTATTTATTGCTCCATGCCTGTCAAATTCCCTGGGGTATGACTTGCTTTACTCATTCATAATTGCATGAAATATCAACCAAATTCAGTCATTTTGACATGTATGGATAGCTTAGATCTGGCGCTACATGTTGCAATTATCGGCGGCTTCTTAGAGTTAAAACTTGTGGAGAAAATTCAAACCTCGCAATGTTTATTTTCTTTCCGGCCAACATCTGTGTACATGTTACCGTCTATTTATTGCTCCATGCATGTCAAATTCCCTGGGGTATGGACTTGCTTTACTCATTCATAATTGCATGAAATATCAACCAAATTCAGTAATTTTGACATGTATGGATAGCTTAGATCTGGCGCTACATGTTGCAATTATCGGCGGCTTCTTAGAGTTAACACTTGTGGAGAAAATTCAAACCTCGCAATGTTTATTTTCTTTCCGGCCAACATCTGTGTGCATATTACCTTCTATTTATTGCTCCATGCCTGTCAAATTCCCTGGGGTATGACTTGCTTTACTCATTCATAATTGCATGAAATATCAACCAAATTCAGTCATTTTGACATGTATGGATAGCTTAGATCTGGCGCTACATGTTGCAATTATCGGCGGCTTCTTAGAGTTAAAACTTGTGGAGAAAATTCAAACCTCGCAATGTTTATTTTTTTCCGGCCAACATCTGTGTACATGTTACCGTCTATTTATTGCTCCATGCATGTCAAATTCCCTGGGGTATGGACTTGCTTTACTCATTCATAATTGCATGAAATATCAACCAAATTCAGTCATTTTGACATGTATGGATAGCTTAGATCTGGCGCTACATGTTGCAATTATCGGCGGCTTCTTAGAGTTAAAACTTGTGGAGAAAATTCAAACCTCGCAATGTTTATTTTCTTTCCGGCCAACATCTGTGTACATGTTACCGTCTATTTATTGCTCCATGCATGTCAAATTCCCTGGGGTATGGACTTGCTTTACTCATTCATAATTGCATGAAATATCAACCAAATTCAGTAATTTTGACATGTATGGATAGCTTAGATCTGGCGCTACATGTTGCAATTATCGGCGGCTTCTTAGAGTTAACACTTGTGGAGAAAATTCAAACCTCGCAATGTTTATTTTCTTTCCGGCCAACATCTGTGTACATGTTACCGTCTATTTATTGCTCCATGCCTGTCAAATTCCCTGGGGTATGACTTGCTTTACTCATTCATAATTGCATGAAATATCAACCAAATTCAGTAATTTTGACATGTATGGATAGCTTAGATCTGGCGCTACATGTTGCAATTATCGGCGGCTTCTTAGAGTTAAAACTTGTGGAGAAAATTCAAACCTCGCAATGTTTATTTTCTTTCCGGCCAACATCTGTGTACATGTTACCGTCTATTTATTGCTCCATGCATGTCAAATTCCCTGGGGTATGGACTTGCTTTACTCATTCATAATTGCATGAAATATCAACCAAATTCAGTAATTTTGACATGTATGGATAGCTTAGATCTGGCGCTACATATTGCAATTATCGGCGGCTTCTTAGAGTTAAAACTTGTGGAGAAAATTCAAACCTCGCAATGTTTATTTTCTTTCCGGCCAACATCTGTGTGCATATTACCTTCTATTTATTGCTCCATGCCTGTCAAATTCCCTGGGGTATGACTTGCTTTACTCATTCATAATTGCATGAAATATCAACCAAATTCAGTAATTTTGACATGTATGGATAGCTTAGATCTGGCGCTACATGTTGCAATTATCGGCGGCTTCTTAGAGTTAAAACTTGTGGAGAAAATTCAAACCTCGCAATGTTTATTTTCTTTCCGGCCAACATCTGTGTGCATATTACCTTCTATTTATTGCTCTATGCCTGTCAAATTCCCTGGGGTATGACTTGCTTTACTCATTCATAATTGCATGAAATATCAACCAAATTCAGTAATTTTGACATGTATGGATAGCTTAGATCTGGCGCTACATGTTGCAATTATCGGCGGCTTCTTAGAGTTAAAACTTGTGGAGAAAATTCAAACCTCGCAATGTTTATTTTCTTTCCGGCCAACATCTGTGTGCATATTACCTTCTATTTATTGCTCCATGCCTGTCAAATTCCCTGGGGTATGACTTGCTTTACTCATTCATAATTGCATGAAATATCAACCAAATTCAGTCATTTTGACATGTATGGATAGCTTAGATCTGGCGCTACATGTTGCAATTATCGGCGGCTTCTTAGAGTTAAAACTTGTGGAGAAAATTCAAACCTCGCAATGTTTATTTTCTTTCCGGCCAACATCTGTGTGCATATTACCTTCTATTTATTGCTCCATGCCTGTCAAATTCCCTGGGGTATGACTTGCTTTACTCATTCATAATTGCATGAAATATCAACCAAATTCAGTCATTTTGACATGTATGGATAGCTTAGATCTGGCGCTACATGTTGCAATTATCGGCGGCTTCTTAGAGTTAAAACTTGTGGAGAAAATTCAAACCTCGCAATGTTTATTTTCTTTCCGGCCAACATCTGTGTACATGTTACCGTCTATTTATTGCTCCATGCATGTCAAATTCCCTGGGGTATGGACTTGCTTTACTCATTCATAATTGCATGAAATATCAACCAAATTCAGTAATTTTGACATGTATGGATAGCTTAGATCTGGCGCTACATGTTGCAATTATCGGCGGCTTCTTAGAGTTAACACTTGTGGAGAAAATTCAAACCTCGCAATGTTTATTTTCTTTCCGGCCAACATCTGTGTACATGTTACCGTCTATTTATTGCTCCATGCATGTCAAATTCCCTGGGGTATGGACTTGCTTTACTCATTCATAATTGCATGAAATATCAACCAAATTCAGTAATTTTGACATGTATGGATAGCTTAGATCTGGCGCTACATGTTGCAATTATCGGCGGCTTCTTAGAGTTAAAACTTGTGGAGAAAATTCAAACCTCGCAATGTTTATTTTCTTTCCGGCCAACATCTGTGTGCATATTACCTTCTATTTATTGCTCCATGCCTGTCAAATTCCCTGGGGTATGACTTGCTTTACTCATTCATAATTGCATGAAATATCAACCAAATTCAGTCATTTTGACATGTTTGGATAGCTTAGATCTGGCGCTACATGTTGCAATTATCGGCGGCTTCTTAGAGTTAAAACTTGTGGAGAAAATTCAAACCTCGCAATGTTTATTTTCTTTCCGGCCAACATCTGTGTGCATATTACCTTCTATTTATTGCTCCATGCCTGTCAAATTCCCTGGGGTATGACATGCTTTACTCATTCATAATTGCATGAAATATCAACCAAATTCAGTCATTTTGACATGTATGGATAGCTTAGATCTGGCGCTACATGTTGCAATTATCGGCGGCTTCTTAGAGTTAAAACTTGTGGAGAAAATTCAAACCTCGCAATGTTTATTTTCTTTCCGGCCAACATCTGTGTGCATATTACCTTCTATTTATTGCTCCATGCCTGTCAAATTCCCTGGGGTATGACTTGCTTTACTCATTCATAATTGCATGAAATATCAACCAAATTCAGTAATTTTGACATGTATGGATAGCTTAGATCTGGCGCTACATGTTGCAATTATCGGCGGCTTCTTAGAGTTAAAACTTGTGGAGAAAATTCAAACCTCGCAATGTTTATTTTCTTTCCGGCCAACATCTGTGTACATGTTACCGTCTATTTATTGCTCCATGCATGTCAAATTCCCTGGGGTATGGACTTGCTTTACTCATTCATAATTGCATGAAATATCAACCAAATTCAGTAATTTTGACATGTATGGATAGCTTAGATCTGGCGCTACATGTTGCAATTATCGGCGGCTTCTTAGAGTTAACACTTGTGGAGAAAATTCAAACCTCGCAATGTTTATTTTCTTTCCGGCCAACATCTGTGTACATGTTACCGTCTATTTATTGCTCCATGCCTGTCAAATTCCCTGGGGTATGACTTGCTTTACTCATTCATAATTGCATGAAATATCAACCAAATTCAGTAATTTTGACATGTATGGATAGCTTAGATCTGGCGCTACATGTTGCAATTATCGGCGGCTTCTTAGAGTTAAAACTTGTGGAGAAAATTCAAACCTCGCAATGTTTATTTTCTTTCCGGCCAACATCTGTGTACATGTTACCGTCTATTTATTGCTCCATGCATGTCAAATTCCCTGGGGTATGGACTTGCTTTACTCATTCATAATTGCATGAAATATCAACCAAATTCAGTCATTTTGACATGTATGGATAGCTTAGATCTGGCGCTACATGTTGCAATTATCGGCGGCTTCTTAGAGTTAAAACTTGTGGAGAAAATTCAAACCTCGCAATGTTTATTTTCTTTCCGGCCAACATCTGTGTGCATATTACCTTCTATTTATTGCTCCATGCCTGTCAAATTCCCTGGGGTATGACTTGCTTTACTCATTCATAATTGCATGAAATATCAACCAAATTCAGTCATTTTGACATGTATGGATAGCTTAGATCTGGCGCTACATGTTGCAATTATCGGCGGCTTCTTAGAGTTAAAACTTGTGGAGAAAATTCAAACCTCGCAATGTTTATTTTCTTTCCGGCCAACATCTGTGTGCATATTACCTTCTATTTATTGCTCCATGCCTGTCAAATTCCCTGGGGTATGACTTGCTTTACTCTTTCATAATTGCATGAAATATCAACCAAATTCAGTCATTTTGACATGTATGGATAGCTTAGATCTGGCGCTACATGTTGCAATTATCGGCGGCTTCTTAGAGTTAAAACTTGTGGAGAAAATTCAAACCTCGCAATGTTTATTTTCTTTCCGGCCAACATCTGTGTGCATATTACCTTCTATTTATTGCTCCATGCCTGTCAAATTCCCTGGGGTATGACTTGCTTTACTCATTCATAATTGCATGAAATATCAACCAAATTCAGTAATTTTGACATGTATGGATAGCTTAGATCTGGCGCTACATGTTGCAATTATCGGCGGCTTCTTAGAGTTAAAACTTGTGGAGAAAATTCAAACCTCGCAATGTTTATTTTCTTTCCGGCCAACATCTGTGTGCATATTACCTTCTATTTATTGCTCCATGCCTGTCAAATTCCCTGGGGTATGACTTGCTTTACTCATTCATAATTGCATGAAATATCAACCAAATTCAGTAATTTTGACATGTATGGATAGCTTAGATCTGGCGCTACATGTTGCAATTATCGGCGGCTTCTTAGAGTTAACACTTGTGGAGAAAATTCAAACCTCGCAATGTTTATTTTCTTTCCGGCCAACATCTGTGTACATGTTACCGTCTATTTATTGCTCCATGCCTGTCAAATTCCCTGGGGTATGACTTGCTTTACTCATTCATAATTGCATGAAATATCAACCAAATTCAGTAATTTTGACATGTATGGATAGCTTAGATCTGGCGCTACATGTTGCAATTATCGGCGGCTTCTTAGAGTTAAAACTTGTGGAGAAAATTCAAACCTCGCAATGTTTATTTTCTTTCCGGCCAACATCTGTGTACATGTTACCGTCTATTTATTGCTCCATGCATGTCAAATTCCCTGGGGTATGGACTTGCTTTACTCATTCATAATTGCATGAAATATCAACCAAATTCAGTCATTTTGACATGTATGGATAGCTTAGATCTGGCGCTACATGTTGCAATTATCGGCGGCTTCTTAGAGTTAAAACTTGTGGAGAAAATTCAAACCTCGCAATGTTTATTTTCTTTCCGGCCAACATCTGTGTGCATATTACCTTCTATTTATTGCTCCATGCCTGTCAAATTCCCTGGGGTATGACTTGCTTTACTCATTCATAATTGCATGAAATATCAACCAAATTCAGTCATTTTGACATGTATGGATAGCTTAGATCTGGCGCTACATGTTGCAATTATCGGCGGCTTCTTAGAGTTAAAACTTGTGGAGAAAATTCAAACCTCGCAATGTTTATTTTCTTTCCGGCCAACATCTGTGTGCATATTACCTTCTATTTATTGCTCCATGCCTGTCAAATTCCCTGGGGTATGACTTGCTTTACTCTTTCATAATTGCATGAAATATCAACCAAATTCAGTCATTTTGACATGTATGGATAGCTTAGATCTGGCGCTACATGTTGCAATTATCGGCGGCTTCTTAGAGTTAAAACTTGTGGAGAAAATTCAAACCTCGCAATGTTTATTTTCTTTCCGGCCAACATCTGTGTGCATATTACCTTCTATTTATTGCTCCATGCCTGTCAAATTCCCTGGGGTATGACTTGCTTTACTCATTCATAATTGCATGAAATATCAACCAAATTCAGTAATTTTGACATGTATGGATAGCTTAGATCTGGCGCTACATGTTGCAATTATCGGCGGCTTCTTAGAGTTAAAACTTGTGGAGAAAATTCAAACCTCGCAATGTTTATTTTCTTTCCGGCCAACATCTGTGTGCATATTACCTTCTATTTATTGCTCCATGCCTGTCAAATTCCCTGGGGTATGACTTGCTTTACTCATTCATAATTGCATGAAATATCAACCAAATTCAGTAATTTTGACATGTATGGATAGCTTAGATCTGGCGCTACATGTTGCAATTATCGGCGGCTTCTTAGAGTTAAAACTTGTGGAGAAAATTCAAACCTCGCAATGTTTATTTTCTTTCCGGCCAACATCTGTGTGCATATTACCTTCTATTTATTGCTCCATGCCTGTCAAATTCCCTGGGGTATGACTTGCTTTACTCATTCATAATTGCATGAAATATCAACCAAATTCAGTCATTTTGACATGTATGGATAGCTTAGATCTGGCGCTACATGTTGCAATTATCGGCGGCTTCTTAGAGTTAAAACTTGTGGAGAAAATTCAAACCTCGCAATGTTTATTTTCTTTCCGGCCAACATCTGTGTGCATATTACCTTCTATTTATTGCTCCATGCCTGTCAAATTCCCTGGGGTATGACTTGCTTTACTCATTCATAATTGCATGAAATATCAACCAAATTCAGTCATTTTGACATGTATGGATAGCTTAGATCTGGCGCTACATGTTGCAATTATCGGCGGCTTCTTAGAGTTAAAACTTGTGGAGAAAATTCAAACCTCGCAATGTTTATTTTCTTTCCGGCCAACATCTGTGTACATGTTACCGTCTATTTATTGCTCCATGCATGTCTAATTCCCTGGGGTATGGACTTGCTTTACTCATTCATAATTGCATGAAATATCAACCAAATTCAGTCATTTTGACATGTATGGATAGCTTAGATCTGGCGCTACATGTTGCAATTATCGGCGGCTTCTTAGAGTTAACACTTGTGGAGAAAATTCAAACCTCGCAATGTTTATTTTCTTTCCGGCCAACATCTGTGTACATGTTACCGTCTATTTATTGCTCCATGCCTGTCAAATTCCCTGGGGTATGACTTGCTTTACTCATTCATAATTGCATGAAATATCAACCAAATTCAGTAATTTTGACATGTATGGATAGCTTAGATCTGGCGCTACATGTTGCAATTATCGGCGGCTTCTTAGAGTTAAAACTTGTGGAGAAAATTCAAACCTCGCAATGTTTATTTTCTTTCCGGCCAACATCTGTGTACATGTTACCGTCTATTTATTGCTCCATGCCTGTCAAATTCCCTGGGGTATGACTTGCTTTACTCATTCATAATTGCATGAAATATCAACCAAATTCAGTAATTTTGACATGTATGGATAGCTTAGATCTGGCGCTACATGTTGCAATTATCGGCGGCTTCTTAGAGTTAACACTTGTGGAGAAAATTCAAACCTCGCAATGTTTATTTTCTTTCCGGCCAACATCTGTGTACATGTTACCGTCTATTTATTGCTCCATGCATGTCAAATTCCCTGGGGTATGGACTTGCTTTACTCATTCATAATTGCATGAAATATCAACCAAATTCAGTCATTTTGACATGTATGGATAGCTTAGATCTGGCGCTACATGTTGCAATTATCGGCGGCTTCTTAGAGTTAAAACTTGTGGAGAAAATTCAAACCTCGCAATGTTTATTTTCTTTCCGGCCAACATCTGTGTGCATATTACCTTCTATTTATTGCTCCATGCCTGTCAAATTCCCTGGGGTATGACTTGCTTTACTCATTCATAATTGCATGAAATATCAACCAAATTCAGTCATTTTGACATGTATGGATAGCTTAGATCTGGCGCTACATGTTGCAATTATCGGCGGCTTCTTAGAGTTAAAACTTGTGGAGAAAATTCAAACCTCGCAATGTTTATTTTCTTTCCGGCCAACATCTGTGTGCATATTACCTTCTATTTATTGCTCCATGCCTGTCAAATTCCCTGGGGTATGACTTGCTTTACTCATTCATAATTGCATGAAATATCAACTAAATTCAGTAATTTTGACATGTATGGATAGCTTAGATCTGGCGCTACATGTTGCAATTATCGGCGGCTTCTTAGAGTTAAAACTTGTCGAGAAAATTCAAACCTCGCAATGTTTATTTTCTTTCCGGCCAACATCTGTGTGCATATTACCTTCTATTTATTGCTCCATGCCTGTCAAATTCCCTGGGGTATGACTTGCTTTACTCATTCATAATTGCATGAAATATCAACCAAATTCAGTCATTTTGACATGTATGGATAGCTTAGATCTGGCGCTACGTGTTGCAATTATCGGCGGCTTCTTAGAGTTAAAACTTGTGGAGAAAATTCAAACCTCGCAATGTTTATTTTCTTTCCGGCCAACATCTGTGTGCATATTACCTTCTATTTATTGCTCCATGCCTGTCAAATTCCCTGGGGTATGACTTGCTTTACTCATTCATAATTGCATGAAATATCAACCAAATTCAGTCATTTTGACATGTATGGATAGCTTAGATCTGGCGCTACATGTTGCAATTATCGGCGGCTTCTTAGAGTTAAAACTTGTGGAGAAAATTCAAACCTCGCAATGTTTATTTTCTTTCCGGCCAACATCTGTGTACATGTTACCGTCTATTTATTGCTCCATGCATGTCAAATTCCCTGGGGTATGGACTTGCTTTACTCATTCATAATTGCATGAAATATCAACCAAATTCAGTCATTTTGACATGTATGGATAGCTTAGATCTGGCGCTACATGTTGCAATTATCGGCGGCTTCTTAGAGTTAAAACTTGTGGAGAAAATTCAAACCTCGCAATGTTTATTTTCTTTCCGGCCAACATCTGTGTACATGTTACCGTCTATTTATTGCTCCATGCATGTCAAATTCCCTGGGGTATGGACTTGCTTTACTCATTCATAATTGCATGAAATATCAACCAAATTCAGTAATTTTGACATGTATGGATAGCTTAGATCTGGCGCTACATGTTGCAATTATCGGCGGCTTCTTAGAGTTAACACTTGTGGAGAAAATTCAAACCTCGCAATGTTTATTTTCTTTCCGGCCAACATCTGTGTACATGTTACCGTCTATTTATTGCTCCATGCATGTCAAATTCCCTGGGGTATGACTTGCTTTACTCATTCATAATTGCATGAAATATCAACCAAATTCAGTAATTTTGACATGTATGGATAGCTTAGATCTGGCGCTACATGTTGCAATTATCGGCGGCTTCTTAGAGTTAAAACTTGTGGAGAAAATTCAAACCTCGCAATGTTTATTTTCTTTCCGGCCAACATCTGTGTACATGTTACCGTCTATTTATTGCTCCATGCATGTCAAATTCCCTGGGGTATGGACTTGCTTTACTCATTCATAATTGCATGAAATATCAACCAAATTCAGTAATTTTGACATGTATGGATAGCTTAGATCTGGCGCTACATGTTGCAATTATCGGCGGCTTCTTAGAGTTAAAACTTGTGGAGAAAATTCAAACCTCGCAATGTTTATTTTCTTTCCGGCCAACATCTGTGTGCATATTACCTTCTATTTATTGCTCCATGCCTGTCAAATTCCCTGGGGTATGACTTGCTTTACTCATTCATAATTGCATGAAATATCAACCAAATTCAGTCATTTTGACATGTATGGATAGCTTAGATCTGGCGCTACATGTTGCAATTATCGGCGGCTTCTTAGAGTTAAAACTTGTGGAGAAAATTCAAACCTCGCAATGTTTATTTTCTTTCCGGCCAACATCTGTGTGCATATTACCTTCTATTTATTGCTCCATGCCTGTCAAATTCCCTGGGGTATGACTTGCTTTACTCATTCATAATTGCATGAAATATCAACCAAATTCAGTCATTTTGACATGTATGGATAGCTTAGATCTGGCGCTACATGTTGCAATTATCGGCGGCTTCTTAGAGTTAAAACTTGTGGAGAAAATTCAAACCTCGCAATGTTTATTTTCTTTCCGGCCAACATCTGTGTGCATATTACCTTCTATTTATTGCTCCATGCCTGTCAAATTCCCTGGGGTATGACTTGCTTTACTCATTCATAATTGCATGAAATATCAACCAAATTCAGTAATTTTGACATGTATGGATAGCTTAGATCTGGCGCTACATGTTGCAATTATCGGCGGCTTCTTAGAGTTAAAACTTGTGGAGAAAATTCAAACCTCGCAATGTTTATTTTCTTTCCGGCCAACATCTGTGTGCATATTACCTTCTATTTATTGCTCCATGCCTGTCAAATTCCCTGGGGTATGACTTGCTTTACTCATTCATAATTGCATGAAATATCAACCAAATTCAGTCATTTTGACATGTATGGATAGCTTAGATCTGGCGCTACATGTTGCAATTATCGGCGGCTTCTTAGAGTTAAAACTTGTGGAGAAAATTCAAACCTCGCAATGTTTATTTTCTTTCCGGCCAACATCTGTGTGCATATTACCTTCTATTTATTGCTCCATGCCTGTCAAATTCCCTGGGGTATGACTTGCTTTACTCATTCATAATTGCATGAAATATCAACCAAATTCAGTCATTTTGACATGTATGGATAGCTTAGATCTGGCGCTACATGTTGCAATTATCGGCGGCTTCTTAGAGTTAAAACTTGTGGAGAAAATTCAAACCTCGCAATGTTTATTTTCTTTCCGGCCAACATCTGTGTACATGTTACACGTCTATTTATTGCTCCATGCATGTCAAATTCCCTGGGGTATGGACTTGCTTTACTCATTCATAATTGCATGAAATATCAACCAAATTCAGTAATTTTGACATGTATGGATAGCTTAGATCTGGCGCTACATGTTGCAATTATCGGCGGCTTCTTAGAGTTAACACTTGTGGAGAAAATTCAAACCTCGCAATGTTTATTTTCTTTCCGGCCAACATCTGTGTACATGTTACCGTCTATTTATTGCTCCATGCATGTCAAATTCCCTGGGGTATGGACTTGCTTTACTCATTCATAATTGCATGAAATATCAACCAAATTCAGTAATTTTGACATGTATGGATAGCTTAGATCTGGCGCTACATGTTGCAATTATCGGCGGCTTCTTAGAGTTAAAACTTGTGGAGAAAATTCAAACCTCGCAATGTTTATTTTCTTTCCGGCCAACATCTGTGTGCATATTACCTTCTATTTATTGCTCCATGCCTGTCAAATTCCCTGGGGTATGACTTGCTTTACTCATTCATAATTGCATGAAATATCAACCAAATTCAGTAATTTTGACATGTATGGATAGCTTAGATCTGGCGCTACATGTTGCAATTATCGGCGGCTTCTTAGAGTTAAAACTTGTGGAGAAAATTCAAACCTCGCAATGTTTATTTTCTTTCCGGCCAACATCTGTGTGCATATTACCTTCTATTTATTGCTCCATGCCTGTCAAATTCCCTGGGGTATGACTTGCTTTACTCATTCATAATTGCATGAAATATCAACCAAATTCAGTAATTTTGACATGTATGGATAGCTTAGATCTGGCGCTACATGTTGCAATTATCGGCGGCTTCTTAGAGTTAAAACTTGTGGAGAAAATTCAAACCTCGCAATGTTTATTTTCTTTCCGGCCAACATCTGTGTACATGTTACTGTCTATTTATTGCTCCATGCATGTCAAATTCCCTGGGGTATGGACTTGCTTTACTCATTCATAATTGCATGAAATATCAACCAAATTCAGTAATTTTGACATGTATGGATAGCTTAGATCTGGCGCTACATGTTGCAATTATCGGCGGCTTCTTAGAGTTAACACTTGTGGAGAAAATTCAAACCTCGCAATGTTTATTTTCTTTCCGGCCAACATCTGTGTACATGTTACCGTCTATTTATTGCTCCATGCCTGTCAAATTCCCTGGGGTATGACTTGCTTTACTCATTCATAATTGCATGAAATATCAACCAAATTCAGTCATTTTGACATGTATGGATAGCTTAGATCTGGCGCTACATGTTGCAATTATCGGCGGCTTCTTAGAGTTAAAACTTGTGGAGAAAATTCAAACCTCGCAATGTTTATTTTCTTTCCGGCCAACATCTGTGTGCATATTACCTTCTATTTATTGCTCCATGCCTGTCAAATTCCCTGGGGTATGACTTGCTTTACTCATTCATAATTGCATGAAATATCAACCAAATTCAGTAATTTTGACATGTATGGATAGCTTAGATCTGGCGCTACATGTTGCAATTATCGGCGGCTTCTTAGAGTTAAAACTTGTGGAGAAAATTCAAACCTCGCAATGTTTATTTTCTTTCCGGCCAACATCTGTGTGCATATTACCTTCTATTTATTGCTCCATGCCTGTCAAATTCCCTGGGGTATGACTTGCTTTACTCATTCATAATTGCATGAAATATCAACCAAATTCAGTAATTTTGACATGTATGGATAGCTTAGATCTGGCGCTACATGTTGCAATTATCGGCGGCTTCTTAGAGTTAAAACTTGTGGAGAAAATTCAAACCTCGCAATGTTTATTTTCTTTCCGGCCAACATCTGTGTGCATATTACCTTCTATTTATTGCTCCATGCCTGTCAAATTCCCTGGGGTATGACTTGCTTTACTCATTCATAATTGCATGAAATATCAACCAAATTCAGTCATTTTGACATGTATGGATAGCTTAGATCTGGCGCTACATGTTGCAATTATCGGCGGCTTCTTAGAGTTAAAACTTGTGGAGAAAATTCAAACCTCGCAATGTTTATTTTCTTTCCGGCCAACATCTGTGTACATGTTACCGTCTATTTATTGCTCCATGCATGTCAAATTCCCTGGGGTATGGACTTGCTTTACTCATTCATAATTGCATGAAATATCAACCAAATTCAGTAATTTTGACATGTATGGATAGCTTAGATCTGGCGCTACATGTTGCAATTATCGGCGGCTTCTTAGAGTTAACACTTGTGGAGAAAATTCAAACCTCGCAATGTTTATTTTCTTTCCGGCCAACATCTGTGTACATGTTACCGTCTATTTATTGCTCCATGCATGTCAAATTCCCTGGGGTATGGACTTGCTTTACTCATTCATAATTGCATGAAATATCAACCAAATTCAGTAATTTTGACATGTATGGATAGCTTAGATCTGGCGCTACATGTTGCAATTATCGGCGGCTTCTTAGAGTTAAAACTTGTGGAGAAAATTCAAACCTCGCAATGTTTATTTTCTTTCCGGCCAACATCTGTGTGCATATTACCTTCTATTTATTGCTTCATGCCTGTCAAATTCCCTGGGGTATGACTTGCTTTACTCATTCATAATTGCATGAAATATCAACCAAATTCAGTAATTTTGACATGTATGGATAGCTTAGATCTGGCGCTACATGTTGCAATTATCGGCGGCTTCTTAGAGTTAAAACTTGTGGAGAAAATTCAAACCTCGCAATGTTTATTTTCTTTCCGGCCAACATCTGTGTGCATATTACCTTCTATTTATTGCTCCATGCCTGTCAAATTCCCTGGGGTATGACTTGCTTTACTCATTCATAATTGCATGAAATATCAACCAAATTCAGTAATTTTGACATGTATGGATAGCTTAGATCTGGCGCTACATGTTGCAATTATCGGCGGCTTCTTAGAGTTAAAACTTGTGGAGAAAATTCAAACCTCGCAATGTTTATTTTCTTTCCGGCCAACATCTGTGTACATGTTACCGTCTATTTATTGCTCCATGCATGTCAAATTCCCTGGGGTATGGACTTGCTTTACTCATTCATAATTGCATGAAATATCAACCAAATTCAGTAATTTTGACATGTATGGATAGCTTAGATCTGGCGCTACATGTTGCAATTATCGGCGGCTTCTTAGAGTTAACACTTGTGGAGAAAATTCAAACCTCGCAATGTTTATTTTCTTTCCGGCCAACATCTGTGTACATGTTACCGTCTATTTATTGCTCCATGCCTGTCAAATTCCCTGGGGTATGACTTGCTTTACTCATTCATAATTGCATGAAATATCAACCAAATTCAGTCATTTTGACATGTATGGATAGCTTAGATCTGGCGCTACATGTTGCAATTATCGGCGGCTTCTTAGAGTTAAAACTTGTGGAGAAAATTCAAACCTCGCAATGTTTATTTTCTTTCCGGCCAACATCTGTGTACATGTTACCGTCTATTTATTGCTCCATGCATGTCTAATTCCCTGGGGTATGGACTTGCTTTACTCATTCATAATTGCATGAAATATCAACCAAATTCAGTCATTTTGACATGTATGGATAGCTTAGATCTGGCGCTACATGTTGCAATTATCGGCGGCTTCTTAGAGTTAACACTTGTGGAGAAAATTCAAACCTCGCAATGTTTATTTTCTTTCCGGCCAACATCTGTGTACATGTTACCGTCTATTTATTGCTCCATGCCTGTCAAATTCCCTGGGGTATGACTTGCTTTACTCATTCATAATTGCATGAAATATCAACCAAATTCAGTAATTTTGACATGTATGGATAGCTTAGATCTGGCGCTACATGTTGCAATTATCGGCGGCTTCTTAGAGTTAAAACTTGTGGAGAAAATTCAAACCTCGCAATGTTTATTTTCTTTCCGGCCAACATCTGTGTGCATATTACCTTCTATTTATTGCTCCATGCCTGTCAAATTCCCTGGGGTATGACTTGCTTTACTCTTTCATAATTGCATGAAATATCAACCAAATTCAGTAATTTTGACATGTATGGATAGCTTAGATCTGGCGCTACATGTTGCAATTATCGGCGGCTTCTTAGAGTTAAAACTTGTGGAGAAAATTCAAACCTCGCAATGTTTATTTTCTTTCCGGCCAACATCTGTGTACATGTTACCGTCTATTTATTGCTCCATGCATGTCAAATTCCCTGGGGTATGGACTTGCTTTACTCATTCATAATTGCATGAAATATCAACCAAATTCAGTCATTTTGACATGTATTGATAGCTTAGATCTGGCGCTACATGTTGCAATTATCGGCGGCTTCTTAGAGTTAAAACTTGTGGAGAAAATTCAAACCTCGCAATGTTTATTTTCTTTCCGGCCAACATCTGTGTACATGTTACCGTCTATTTATTGCTCCATGCATGTCAAATTCCCTGGGGTATGGACTTGCTTTACTCATTCATAATTGCATGAAATATCAACCAAATTCAGTAATTTTGACATGTATGGATAGCTTAGATCTGGCGCTACATGTTGCAATTATCGGCGGCTTCTTAGAGTTAACACTTGTGGAGAAAATTCAAACCTCGCAATGTTTATTTTCTTTCCGGCCAACATCTGTGTACATGTTACCGTCTATTTATTGCTCCATGCATGTCAAATTCCCTGGGGTATGGACTTGCTTTACTCATTCATAATTGCATGAAATATCAACCAAATTCAGTAATTTTGACATGTATGGATAGCTTAGATCTGGCGCTACATGTTGCAATTATCGGCGGCTTCTTAGAGTTAAAACTTGTGGATTGTGGAGAAAATTCAAACCTCGCAATGTTTATTTTCTTTCCGGCCAACATCTGTGTGCATATTACCTTCTATTTATTGCTCCATGCCTGTCAAATTCCCTGGGGTATGACTTGCTTTACTCATTCATAATTGCATGAAATATCAACCAAATTCAGTCATTTTGACATGTATGGATAGCTTAGATCTGGCGCTACATGTTGCAATTATCGGCGGCTTCTTAGAGTTAAAACTTGTGGAGAAAATTCAAACCTCGCAATGTTTATTTTCTTTCCGGCCAACATCTGTGTACATGTTACCGTCTATTTATTGCTCCATGCATGTCAAATTCCCTGGGGTATGGACTTGCTTTACTCATTCATAATTGCATGAAATATCAACCAAATTCAGTAATTTTGACATGTATGGATAGCTTAGATCTGGCGCTACATGTTGCAATTATCGGCGGCTTCTTAGAGTTAACACTTGTGGAGAAAATTCAAACCTCGCAATGTTTATTTTCTTTCCGGCCACCATCTGTGTGCAGATTACCTTTTATTTATTGCTCCATGCATGTCAAATTCCCTGGGGTATGACTTGCTTTACTCATTCATAATTGCATGAAATATCAACCAAATTCAGTCATTTTGACATGTATGGATAGCTTAGATCTGGCGCTACATGTTGCAATTATCGGCGGCTTCTTAGAGTTAAAACTTGTGGAGAAAATTCAAACCTCGCAATGTTTATTTTCTTTCCGGCCAACATCTGTGTGCATATTACCTTCTATTTATTGCTCCATGCCTGTCAAATTCCCTGGGGTATGACTTGCTTTACTCATTCATAATTGCATGAAATATCAACCAAATTCAGTCATTTTGACATGTATGGATAGCTTAGATCTGGCGCTACATGTTGCAATTATCGGCGGCTTCTTAGAGTTAAAACTTGTGGAGAAAATTCAAACCTCGCAATGTTTATTTTCTTTCCGGCCAACATCTGTGTACATGTTACCGTCTATTTATTGCTCCATGCATGTCAAATTCCCTGGGGTATGGACTTGCTTTACTCATTCATAATTGCATGAAATATCAACCAAATTCAGTAATTTTGACATGTATGGATAGCTTAGATCTGGCGCTACATGTTGCAATTATCGGCGGCTTCTTAGAGTTAAAACTTGTGGAGAAAATTCAAACCTCGCAATGTTTATTTTCTTTCCGGCCAACATCTGTGTGCATATTACCTTCTATTTATTGCTCCATGCCTGTCAAATTCCCTGGGGTATGACTTGCTTTACTCATTCATAATTGCATGAAATATCAACCAAATTCAGTCATTTTGACATGTATGGATAGCTTAGATCTGGCGCTACATGTTGCAATTATCGGCGGCTTCTTAGAGTTAAAACTTGTGGAGAAAATTCAAACCTCGCAATGTTTATTTTCTTTCCGGCCAACATCTGTGTGCATATTACCTTCTATTTATTGCTCCATGCCTGTCAAATTCCCTGGGGTATGACTTGCTTTACTCTTTCATAATTGCATGAAATATCAACCAAATTCAGTCATTTTGACATGTATGGATAGCTTAGATCTGGCGCTACATGTTGCAGTTATCGGCGGCTTCTTAGAGTTAACACTTGTGGAGAAAATTCAAACCTCGCAATGTTTATTTTCTTTCCGGCCACCATCTGTGTGCAGATTACCTTTTATTTATTGCTCCATGCATGTCAAATTCCCTGGGGTATGACTTGCTTTACTCATTCATAATTGCATGAAATATCAACCAAATTCAGTCATTTTGACATGTATGGATAGCTTAGATCTGGCGCTACATGTTGCAATTATCGGCGGCTTCTTAGAGTTAAAACTTGTGGAGAAAATTCAAACCTCGCAATGTTTATTTTCTTTCCGGCCAACATCTGTGTGCATATTACCTTCTATTTATTGCTCCATGCCTGTCAAATTCCCTGGGGTATGACTTGCTTTACTCATTCATAATTGCATGAAATATCAACCAAATTCAGTCATTTTGACATGTATGGATAGCTTAGATCTGGCGCTACATGTTGCAATTATCGGCGGCTTCTTAGAGTTAAAACTTGTGGAGAAAATTCAAACCTCGCAATGTTTATTTTCTTTCCGGCCAACATCTGTGTACATGTTACCGTCTATTTATTGCTCCATGCATGTCAAATTCCCTGGGGTATGGACTTGCTTTACTCATTCATAATTGCATGAAATATCAACCAAATTCAGTAATTTTGACATGTATGGATAGCTTAGATCTGGCGCTACATGTTGCAATTATCGGCGGCTTCTTAGAGTTAAAACTTGTGGAGAAAATTCAAACCTCGCAATGTTTATTTTCTTTCCGGCCAACATCTGTGTGCATATTACCTTCTATTTATTGCTCCATGCCTGTCAAATTCCCTGGGGTATGACTTGCTTTACTCATTCATAATTGCATGAAATATCAACCAAATTCAGTCATTTTGACATGTATGGATAGCTTAGATCTGGCGCTACATGTTGCAATTATCGGCGGCTTCTTAGAGTTAAAACTTGTGGAGAAAATTCAAACCTCGCAATGTTTATTTTCTTTCCGGCCAACATCTGTGTGCATATTACCTTCTATTTATTGCTCCATGCCTGTCAAATTCCCTGGGGTATGACTTGCTTTACTCTTTCATAATTGCATGAAATATCAACCAAATTCAGTCATTTTGACATGTATGGATAGCTTAGATCTGGCGCTACATGTTGCAGTTATCGGCGGCTTCTTAGAGTTAAAACTTGTGGAGAAAATTCAAACCTCGCAATGTTTATTTTCTTTCCGGCCAACATCTGTGTGCATATTACCTTCTATTTATTGCTCCATGCCTGTCAAATTCCCTGGGGTATGACTTGCTTTACTCATTCATAATTGCATGAAATATCAACCAAATTCAGTAATTTTGACATGTATGGATAGCTTAGATCTGGCGCTACATGTTGCAATTATCGGCGGCTTCTTAGAGTTAAAACTTGTGGATTGTGGAGAAAATTCAAACCTCGCAATGTTTATTTTCTTTCCGGCCAACATCTGTGTGCATATTACCTTCTATTTATTGCTCCATGCCTGTCAAATTCCCTGGGGTATGACTTGCTTTACTCATTCATAATTGCATGAAATATCAACCAAATTCAGTAATTTTGACATGTATGGATAGCTTAGATCTGGCGCTACATGTTGCAATTATCGGCGGCTTCTTAGAGTTAACACTTGTGGAGAAAATTCAAACCTCGCAATGTTTATTTTCTTTCCGGCCACCATCTGTGTGCAGATTACCTTTTATTTATTGCTCCATGCATGTCAAATTCCCTGGGGTATGACTTGCTTTACTCATTCATAATTGCATGAAATATCAACCAAATTCAGTCATTTTGACATGTATGGATAGCTTAGATCTGGCGCTACATGTTGCAATTATCGGCGGCTTCTTAGAGTTAAAACTTGTGGAGAAAATTCAAACCTCGCAATGTTTATTTTCTTTCCGGCCAACATCTGTGTACATGTTACCGTCTATTTATTGCTCCATGCATGTCAAATTCCCTGGGGTATGGACTTGCTTTACTCATTCATAATTGCATGAAATATCAACCAAATTCAGTAATTTTGACATGTATGGATAGCTTAGATCTGGCGCTACATGTTGCAATTATCGGCGGCTTCTTAGAGTTAACACTTGTGGAGAAAATTCAAACCTCGCAATGTTTATTTTCTTTCCGGCCACCATCTGTGTGCAGATTACCTTTTATTTATTGCTCCATGCATGTCAAATTCCCTGGGGTATGACTTGCTTTACTCATTCATAATTGCATGAAATATCAACCAAATTCAGTCATTTTGACATGTATGGATAGCTTAGATCTGGCGCTACATGTTGCAATTATCGGCGGCTTCTTAGAGTTAAAACTTGTGGAGAAAATTCAAACCTCGCAATGTTTATTTTCTTTCCGGCCAACATCTGTGTGCATATTACCTTCTATTTATTGCTCCATGCCTGTCAAATTCCCTGGGGTATGACTTGCTTTACTCATTCATAATTGCATGAAATATCAACCAAATTCAGTCATTTTGACATGTATGGATAGCTTAGATCTGGCGCTACATGTTGCAATTATCGGCGGCTTCTTAGAGTTAAAACTTGTGGAGAAAATTCAAACCTCGCAATGTTTATTTTCTTTCCGGCCAACATCTGTGTACATGTTACCGTCTATTTATTGCTCCATGCATGTCAAATTCCCTGGGGTATGGACTTGCTTTACTCATTCATAATTGCATGAAATATCAACCAAATTCAGTAATTTTGACATGTATGGATAGCTTAGATCTGGCGCTACATGTTGCAATTATCGGCGGCTTCTTAGAGTTAAAACTTGTGGAGAAAATTCAAACCTCGCAATGTTTATTTTCTTTCCGGCCAACATCTGTGTGCATATTACCTTCTATTTATTGCTCCATGCCTGTCAAATTCCCTGGGGTATGACTTGCTTTACTCATTCATAATTGCATGAAATATCAACCAAATTCAGTCATTTTGACATGTATGGATAGCTTAGATCTGGCGCTACATGTTGCAATTATCGGCGGCTTCTTAGAGTTAAAACTTGTGGAGAAAATTCAAACCTCGCAATGTTTATTTTCTTTCCGGCCAACATCTGTGTGCATATTACCTTCTATTTATTGCTCCATGCCTGTCAAATTCCCTGGGGTATGACTTGCTTTACTCTTTCATAATTGCATGAAATATCAACCAAATTCAGTCATTTTGACATGTATGGATAGCTTAGATCTGGCGCTACATGTTGCAGTTATCGGCGGCTTCTTAGAGTTAAAACTTGTGGAGAAAATTCAAACCTCGCAATGTTTATTTTCTTTCCGGCCAACATCTGTGTGCATATTACCTTCTATTTATTGCTCCATGCCTGTCAAATTCCCTGGGGTATGACTTGCTTTACTCATTCATAATTGCATGAAATATCAACCAAATTCAGTAATTTTGACATGTATGGATAGCTTAGATCTGGCGCTACATGTTGCAATTATCGGCGGCTTCTTAGAGTTAAAACTTGTGGAGAAAATTCAAACCTCGCAATGTTTATTTTCTTTCCGGCCAACATCTGTGTGCATATTACCTTCTATTTATTGCTCCATGCCTGTCAAATTCCCTGGGGTATGACTTGCTTTACTCATTCATAATTGCATGAAATATCAACCAAATTCAGTAATTTTGACATGTATGGATAGCTTAGATCTGGCGCTACATGTTGCAATTATCGGCGGCTTCTTAGAGTTAAAACTTGTGGAGAAAATTCAAACCTCGCAATGTTTATTTTCTTTCCGGCCAACATCTGTGTGCATATTACCTTCTATTTATTGCTCCATGCCTGTCAAATTCCCTGGGGTATGACTTGCTTTACTCATTCATAATTGCATGAAATATCAACCAAATTCAGTCATTTTGACATGTATGGATAGCTTAGATCTGGCGCTACATGTTGCAATTATCGGCGGCTTCTTAGAGTTAAAACTTGTGGAGAAAATTCAAACCTCGCAATGTTTATTTTCTTTCCGGCCAACATCTGTGTGCATATTACCTTCTATTTATTGCTCCATGCCTGTCAAATTCCCTGGGGTATGACTTGCTTTACTCATTCATAATTGCATGAAATATCAACCAAATTCAGTCATTTTGACATGTATGGATAGCTTAGATCTGGCGCTACATGTTGCAATTATCGGCGGCTTCTTAGAGTTAACACTTGTGGAGAAAATTCAAACCTCGCAATGTTTATTTTCTTTCCGGCCAACATCTGTGTGCATATTACCTTCTATTTATTGCTCCATGCCTGTCAAATTCCCTGGGGTATGACTTGCTTTACTCATTCATAATTGCATGAAATATCAACCAAATTCAGTCATTTTGACATGTATGGATAGCTTAGATCTGGCGCTACATGTTGCAATTATCGGCGGCTTCTTAGAGTTAAAACTTGTGGAGAAAATTCAAACCTCGCAATGTTTATTTTCTTTCCGGCCAACATCTGTGTACATGTTACCGTCTATTTATTGCTCCATGCATGTCAAATTCCCTGGGGTATGGACTTGCTTTACTCATTCATAATTGCATGAAATATCAACCAAATTCAGTAATTTTGACATGTATGGATAGCTTAGATCTGGCGCTACATGTTGCAATTATCGGCGGCTTCTTAGAGTTAACACTTGTGGAGAAAATTCAAACCTCGCAATGTTTATTTTCTTTCCGGCCAACATCTGTGTACATGTTACCGTCTATTTATTGCTCCATGCCTGTCAAATTCCCTGGGGTATGACTTGCTTTACTCATTCATAATTGCATGAAATATCAACCAAATTCAGTCATTTTGACATGTATGGATAGCTTAGATCTGGCGCTACATGTTGCAATTATCGGCGACTTCTTAGAGTTAAAACTTGTGGAGAAAATTCAAACCTCGCAATGTTTATTTTCTTTCCGGCCAACATCTGTGTGCATATTACCTTCTATTTATTGCTCCATGCCTGTCAAATTCCCTGGGGTATGACTTGCTTTACTCATTCATAATTGCATGAAATATCAACCAAATTCAGTCATTTTGACATGTATGGATAGCTTAGATCTGGCGCTACATGTTGCAATTATCGGCGGCTTCTTAGAGTTAAAACTTGTGGAGAAAATTCAAACCTCGCAATGTTTATTTTCTTTCCGGCCAACATCTGTGTACATGTTACCGTCTATTTAATGCTCCATGCATGTCAAATTCCCTGGGGTATGGACTTGCTTTACTCATTCATAATTGCATGAAATATCAACCAAATTCAGTAATTTTGACATGTATGGATAGCTTAGATCTGGCGCTACATGTTGCAATTATCGGCGGCTTCTTAGAGTTAACACTTGTGGAGAAAATTCAAACCTCGCAATGTTTATTTTCTTTCCGGCCAACATCTGTGTACATGTTACCGTCTATTTATTGCTCCATGCCTGTCAAATTCCCTGGGGTATGACTTGCTTTACTCATTCATAATTGCATGAAATATCAACCAAATTCAGTCATTTTGACATGTATGGATAGCTTAGATCTGGCGCTACATGTTGCAATTATCGGCGACTTCTTAGAGTTAAAACTTGTGGAGAAAATTCAAACCTCGCAATGTTTATTTTCTTTCCGGCCAACATCTGTGTGCATATTACCTTCTATTTATTGCTCCATGCCTGTCAAATTCCCTGGGGTATGACTTGCTTTACTCATTCATAATTGCATGAAATATCAACCAAATTCAGTCATTTTGACATGTATGGATAGCTTAGATCTGGCGCTACATGTTGCAATTATCGGCGGCTTCTTAGAGTTAAAACTTGTGGAGAAAATTCAAACCTCGCAATGTTTATTTTCTTTCCGGCCAACATCTGTGTGCATATTACCTTCTATTTATTGCTCCATGCCTGTCAAATTCCCTGGGGTATGACTTGCTTTACTCATTCATAATTGCATGAAATATCAACCAAATTCAGTAATTTTGACATGTATGGATAGCTTAGATCTGGCGCTACATGTTGCAATTATCGGCGGCTTCTTAGAGTTAAAACTTGTGGAGAAAATTCAAACCTCGCAATGTTTATTTTCTTTCCGGCCAACATCTGTGTGCATATTACCTTCTATTTATTGCTCCATGCCTGTCAAATTCCCTGGGGTATGACTTGCTTTACTCATTCATAATTGCATGAAATATCAACCAAATTCAGTAATTTTGACATGTATGGATAGCTTAGATCTGGCGCTACATGTTGCAATTATCGGCGGCTTCTTAGAGTTAAAACTTGTGGAGAAAATTCAAACCTCGCAATGTTTATTTTCTTTCCGGCCAACATCTGTGTGCATATTACCTTCTATTTATTGCTCCATGCCTGTCAAATTCCCTGGGGTATGACTTGCTTTACTCATTCATAATTGCATGAAATATCAACCAAATTCAGTCATTTTGACATGTATGGATAGCTTAGATCTGGCGCTACATGTTGCAATTATCGGCGGCTTCTTAGAGTTAAAACTTGTGGAGAAAATTCAAACCTCGCAATGTTTATTTTCTTTCCGGCCAACATCTGTGTGCATATTACCTTCTATTTATTGCTCCATGCCTGTCAAATTCCCTGGGGTATGACTTGCTTTACTCATTCATAATTGCATGAAATATCAACCAAATTCAGTCATTTTGACATGTATGGATAGCTTAGATCTGGCGCTACATGTTGCAATTATCGGCGGCTTCTTAGAGTTAACACTTGTGGAGAAAATTCAAACCTCGCAATGTTTATTTTCTTTCCGGCCAACATCTGTGTGCATATTACCTTCTATTTATTGCTCCATGCCTGTCAAATTCCCTGGGGTATGACTTGCTTTACTCATTCATAATTGCATGAAATATCAACCAAATTCAGTCATTTTGACATGTATGGATAGCTTAGATCTGGCGCTACATGTTGCAATTATCGGCGGCTTCTTAGAGTTAAAACTTGTGGAGAAAATTCAAACCTCGCAATGTTTATTTTCTTTCCGGCCAACATCTGTGTACATGTTACCGTCTATTTATTGCTCCATGCATGTCAAATTCCCTGGGGTATGGACTTGCTTTACTCATTCATAATTGCATGAAATATCAACCAAATTCAGTAATTTTGACATGTATGGATAGCTTAGATCTGGCGCTACATGTTGCAATTATCGGCGGCTTCTTAGAGTTAACACTTGTGGAGAAAATTCAAACCTCGCAATGTTTATTTTCTTTCCGGCCAACATCTGTGTACATGTTACCGTCTATTTATTGCTCCATGCCTGTCAAATTCCCTGGGGTATGACTTGCTTTACTCATTCATAATTGCATGAAATATCAACCAAATTCAGTCATTTTGACATGTATGGATAGCTTAGATCTGGCGCTACATGTTGCAATTATCGGCGACTTCTTAGAGTTAAAACTTGTGGAGAAAATTCAAACCTCGCAATGTTTATTTTCTTTCCGGCCAACATCTGTGTGCATATTACCTTCTATTTATTGCTCCATGCCTGTCAAATTCCCTGGGGTATGACTTGCTTTACTCATTCATAATTGCATGAAATATCAACCAAATTCAGTCATTTTGACATGTATGGATAGCTTAGATCTGGCGCTACATGTTGCAATTATCGGCGGCTTCTTAGAGTTAAAACTTGTGGAGAAAATTCAAACCTCGCAATGTTTATTTTCTTTCCGGCCAACATCTGTGTACATGTTACCGTCTATTTATTGCTCCATGCATGTCAAATTCCCTGGGGTATGGACTTGCTTTACTCATTCATAATTGCATGAAATATCAACCAAATTCAGTAATTTTGACATGTATGGATAGCTTAGATCTGGCGCTACATGTTGCAATTATCGGCGGCTTCTTAGAGTTAACACTTGTGGAGAAAATTCAAACCTCGCAATGTTTATTTTCTTTCCGGCCAACATCTGTGTACATGTTACCGTCTATTTATTGCTCCATGCCTGTCAAATTCCCTGGGGTATGACTTGCTTTACTCATTCATAATTGCATGAAATATCAACCAAATGCAGTCATTTTGACATGTATGGATAGCTTAGATCTGGCGCTACATGTTGCAATTATCGGCGGCTTCTTAGAGTTAAAACTTGTGGAGAAAATTCAAACCTCGCAATGTTTATTTTCTTTCCGGCCAACATCTGTGTACATGTTACCGTCTATTTATTGCTCCATGCATGTCAAATTCCCTGGGGTATGGGCTTGCTTTACTCATTCATAATTGCATGAAATATCAACCAAATTCAGTAATTTTGACATGTATGGATAGCTTAGATCTGGCGCTACATGTTGCAATTATCGGCGGCTTCTTAGAGTTAAAACTTGTGGAGAAAATTCAAACCTCGCAATGTTTATTTTCTTTCCGGCCAACATCTGTGTGCATATTACCTTCTATTTATTGCTCCATGCCTGTCAAATTCCCTGGGGTATGACTTGCTTTACTCATTCATAATTGCATGAAATATCAACCAAATTCAGTAATTTTGACATGTATGGATAGCTTAGATCTGGCGCTACATGTTGCAATTATCGGCGGCTTCTTAGAGTTAAAACTTGTGGAGAAAATTCAAACCTCGCAATGTTTATTTTCTTTCCGGCCAACATCTGTGTGCATATTACCTTCTATTTATTGCTCCATGCCTGTCAAATTCCCTGGGGTATGACTTGCTTTACTCATTCATAATTGCATGAAATATCAACCAAATTCAGTAATTTTGACATGTATGGATAGCTTAGATCTGGCGCTACATGTTGCAATTATCGGCGGCTTCTTAGAGTTAAAACTTGTGGAGAAAATTCAAACCTCGCAATGTTTATTTTCTTTCCGGCCAACATCTGTGTACATGTTACCGTCTATTTATTGCTCCATGCATGTCAAATTCCCTGGGGTATGGACTTGCTTTACTCATTCATAATTGCATGAAATATCAACCAAATTCAGTAATTTTGACATGTATGGATAGCTTAGATCTGGCGCTACATGTTGCAATTATCGGCGGCTTCTTAGAGTTAACACTTGTGGAGAAAATTCAAACCTCGCAATGTTTATTTTCTTTCCGGCCAACATCTGTGTACATGTTACCGTCTATTTATTGCTCCATGCCTGTCAAATTCCCTGGGGTATGACTTGCTTTACTCATTCATAATTGCATGAAATATCAACCAAATTCAGTCATTTTGACATGTATGGATAGCTTAGATCTGGCGCTACATGTTGCAATTATCGGCGACTTCTTAGAGTTAAAACTTGTGGAGAAAATTCAAACCTCGCAATGTTTATTTTCTTTCCGGCCAACATCTGTGTGCATATTACCTTCTATTTATTGCTCCATGCCTGTCAAATTCCCTGGGGTATGACTTGCTTTACTCATTCATAATTGCATGAAATATCAACCAAATTCAGTCATTTTGACATGTATGGATAGCTTAGATCTGGCGCTACATGTTGCAATTATCGGCGGCTTCTTAGAGTTAAAACTTGTGGAGAAAATTCAAACCTCGCAATGTTTATTTTCTTTCCGGCCAACATCTGTGTACATGTTACCGTCTATTTAATGCTCCATGCATGTCAAATTCCCTGGGGTATGGACTTGCTTTACTCATTCATAATTGCATGAAATATCAACCAAATTCAGTAATTTTGACATGTATGGATAGCTTAGATCTGGCGCTACATGTTGCAATTATCGGCGGCTTCTTAGAGTTAACACTTGTGGAGAAAATTCAAACCTCGCAATGTTTATTTTCTTTCCGGCCAACATCTGTGTACATGTTACCGTCTATTTATTGCTCCATGCCTGTCAAATTCCCTGGGGTATGACTTGCTTTACTCATTCATAATTGCATGAAATATCAACCAAATTCAGTCATTTTGACATGTATGGATAGCTTAGATCTGGCGCTACATGTTGCAATTATCGGCGACTTCTTAGAGTTAAAACTTGTGGAGAAAATTCAAACCTCGCAATGTTTATTTTCTTTCCGGCCAACATCTGTGTGCATATTACCTTCTATTTATTGCTCCATGCCTGTCAAATTCCCTGGGGTATGACTTGCTTTACTCATTCATAATTGCATGAAATATCAACCAAATTCAGTCATTTTGACATGTATGGATAGCTTAGATCTGGCGCTACATGTTGCAATTATCGGCGGCTTCTTAGAGTTAAAACTTGTGGAGAAAATTCAAACCTCGCAATGTTTATTTTCTTTCCGGCCAACATCTGTGTGCATATTACCTTCTATTTATTGCTCCATGCCTGTCAAATTCCCTGGGGTATGACTTGCTTTACTCATTCATAATTGCATGAAATATCAACCAAATTCAGTAATTTTGACATGTATGGATAGCTTAGATCTGGCGCTACATGTTGCAATTATCGGCGGCTTCTTAGAGTTAAAACTTGTGGAGAAAATTCAAACCTCGCAATGTTTATTTTCTTTCCGGCCAACATCTGTGTGCATATTACCTTCTATTTATTGCTCCATGCCTGTCAAATTCCCTGGGGTATGACTTGCTTTACTCATTCATAATTGCATGAAATATCAACCAAATTCAGTAATTTTGACATGTATGGATAGCTTAGATCTGGCGCTACATGTTGCAATTATCGGCGGCTTCTTAGAGTTAAAACTTGTGGAGAAAATTCAAACCTCGCAATGTTTATTTTCTTTCCGGCCAACATCTGTGTGCATATTACCTTCTATTTATTGCTCCATGCCTGTCAAATTCCCTGGGGTATGACTTGCTTTACTCATTCATAATTGCATGAAATATCAACCAAATTCAGTCATTTTGACATGTATGGATAGCTTAGATCTGGCGCTACATGTTGCAATTATCGGCGGCTTCTTAGAGTTAAAACTTGTGGAGAAAATTCAAACCTCGCAATGTTTATTTTCTTTCCGGCCAACATCTGTGTGCATATTACCTTCTATTTATTGCTCCATGCCTGTCAAATTCCCTGGGGTATGACTTGCTTTACTCATTCATAATTGCATGAAATATCAACCAAATTCAGTCATTTTGACATGTATGGATAGCTTAGATCTGGCGCTACATGTTGCAATTATCGGCGGCTTCTTAGAGTTAACACTTGTGGAGAAAATTCAAACCTCGCAATGTTTATTTTCTTTCCGGCCAACATCTGTGTGCATATTACCTTCTATTTATTGCTCCATGCCTGTCAAATTCCCTGGGGTATGACTTGCTTTACTCATTCATAATTGCATGAAATATCAACCAAATTCAGTCATTTTGACATGTATGGATAGCTTAGATCTGGCGCTACATGTTGCAATTATCGGCGGCTTCTTAGAGTTAAAACTTGTGGAGAAAATTCAAACCTCGCAATGTTTATTTTCTTTCCGGCCAACATCTGTGTACATGTTACCGTCTATTTATTGCTCCATGCATGTCAAATTCCCTGGGGTATGGACTTGCTTTACTCATTCATAATTGCATGAAATATCAACCAAATTCAGTAATTTTGACATGTATGGATAGCTTAGATCTGGCGCTACATGTTGCAATTATCGGCGGCTTCTTAGAGTTAACACTTGTGGAGAAAATTCAAACCTCGCAATGTTTATTTTCTTTCCGGCCAACATCTGTGTACATGTTACCGTCTATTTATTGCTCCATGCCTGTCAAATTCCCTGGGGTATGACTTGCTTTACTCATTCATAATTGCATGAAATATCAACCAAATTCAGTCATTTTGACATGTATGGATAGCTTAGATCTGGCGCTACATGTTGCAATTATCGGCGACTTCTTAGAGTTAAAACTTGTGGAGAAAATTCAAACCTCGCAATGTTTATTTTCTTTCCGGCCAACATCTGTGTGCATATTACCTTCTATTTATTGCTCCATGCCTGTCAAATTCCCTGGGGTATGACTTGCTTTACTCATTCATAATTGCATGAAATATCAACCAAATTCAGTCATTTTGACATGTATGGATAGCTTAGATCTGGCGCTACATGTTGCAATTATCGGCGGCTTCTTAGAGTTAAAACTTGTGGAGAAAATTCAAACCTCGCAATGTTTATTTTCTTTCCGGCCAACATCTGTGTACATGTTACCGTCTATTTATTGCTCCATGCATGTCAAATTCCCTGGGGTATGGACTTGCTTTACTCATTCATAATTGCATGAAATATCAACCAAATTCAGTAATTTTGACATGTATGGATAGCTTAGATCTGGCGCTACATGTTGCAATTATCGGCGGCTTCTTAGAGTTAACACTTGTGGAGAAAATTCAAACCTCGCAATGTTTATTTTCTTTCCGGCCAACATCTGTGTACATGTTACCGTCTATTTATTGCTCCATGCCTGTCAAATTCCCTGGGGTATGACTTGCTTTACTCATTCATAATTGCATGAAATATCAACCAAATGCAGTCATTTTGACATGTATGGATAGCTTAGATCTGGCGCTACATGTTGCAATTATCGGCGGCTTCTTAGAGTTAAAACTTGTGGAGAAAATTCAAACCTCGCAATGTTTATTTTCTTTCCGGCCAACATCTGTGTACATGTTACCGTCTATTTATTGCTCCATGCATGTCAAATTCCCTGGGGTATGGGCTTGCTTTACTCATTCATAATTGCATGAAATATCAACCAAATTCAGTAATTTTGACATGTATGGATAGCTTAGATCTGGCGCTACATGTTGCAATTATCGGCGGCTTCTTAGAGTTAAAACTTGTGGAGAAAATTCAAACCTCGCAATGTTTATTTTCTTTCCGGCCAACATCTGTGTGCATATTACCTTCTATTTATTGCTCCATGCCTGTCAAATTCCCTGGGGTATGACTTGCTTTACTCATTCATAATTGCATGAAATATCAACCAAATTCAGTAATTTTGACATGTATGGATAGCTTAGATCTGGCGCTACATGTTGCAATTATCGGCGGCTTCTTAGAGTTAAAACTTGTGGAGAAAATTCAAACCTCGCAATGTTTATTTTCTTTCCGGCCAACATCTGTGTGCATATTACCTTCTATTTATTGCTCCATGCCTGTCAAATTCCCTGGGGTATGACTTGCTTTACTCATTCATAATTGCATGAAATATCAACCAAATTCAGTAATTTTGACATGTATGGATAGCTTAGATCTGGCGCTACATGTTGCAATTATCGGCGGCTTCTTAGAGTTAAAACTTGTGGAGAAAATTCAAACCTCGCAATGTTTATTTTCTTTCCGGCCAACATCTGTGTGCATATTACCTTCTATTTATTGCTCCATGCCTGTCAAATTCCCTGGGGTATGACTTGCTTTACTCATTCATAATTGCATGAAATATCAACCAAATTCAGTCATTTTGACATGTATGGATAGCTTAGATCTGGCGCTACATGTTGCAATTATCGGCGGCTTCTTAGAGTTAAAACTTGTGGAGAAAATTCAAACCTCGCAATGTTTATTTTCTTTCCGGCCAACATCTGTGTGCATATTACCTTCTATTTATTGCTCCATGCCTGTCAAATTCCCTGGGGTATGACTTGCTTTACTCATTCATAATTGCATGAAATATCAACCAAATTCAGTCATTTTGACATGTATGGATAGCTTAGATCTGGCGCTACATGTTGCAATTATCGGCGGCTTCTTAGAGTTAAAACTTGTGGAGAAAATTCAAACCTCGCAATGTTTATTTTCTTTCCGGCCAACATCTGTGTGCATATTACCTTCTATTTATTGCTCCATGCCTGTCAAATTCCCTGGGGTATGACTTGCTTTACTCATTCATAATTGCATGAAATATCAACCAAATTCAGTCATTTTGACATGTATGGATAGCTTAGATCTGGCGCTACATGTTGCAATTATCGGCGGCTTCTTAGAGTTAAAACTTGTGGAGAAAATTCAAACCTCGCAATGTTTATTTTCTTTCCGGCCAACATCTGTGTACATGTTACCTTCTATTTATTGCTCCATGCATGTCAAATTCCCTGGGGTATGGACTTGCTTTACTCATTCATAATTGCATGAAATATCAACCAAATTCAGTAATTTTGACATGTATGGATAGCTTAGATCTGGCGCTACATGTTGCAATTATCGGCGGCTTCTTAGAGTTAAAACTTGTGGAGAAAATTCAAACCTCGCAATGTTTATTTTCTTTCCGGCCAACATCTGTGTGCATATTACCTTCTATTTATTGCTCCATGCCTGTCAAATTCCCTGGGGTATGACTTGCTTTACTCATTCATAATTGCATGAAATATCAACCAAATTCAGTCATTTTGACATGTATGGATAGCTTAGATCTGGCGCTACATGTTGCAATTATCGGCGGCTTCTTAGAGTTAAAACTTGTGGAGAAAATTCAAACCTCGCAATGTTTATGTTCTTTCCGGCCAACATCTGTGTACATGTTACCGTCTATTTATTGCTCCATGCATGTCAAATTCCCTGGGGTATGGACTTGCTTTACTCATTCATAATTGCATGAAATATCAACCAAATTCAGTCATTTTGACATGTATGGATAGCTTAGATCTGGCGCTACATGTTGCAATTATCGGCGGCTTCTTAGAGTTAAAACTTGTGGAGAAAATTCAAACCTCGCAATGTTTATTTTCTTTCCGGCCAACATCTGTGTACATGTTACCGTCTATTTATTGCTCCATGCATGTCAAATTCCCTGGGGTATGGACTTGCTTTACTCATTCATAATTGCATGAAATATCAACCAAATTCAGTCATTTTGACATGTATGGATAGCTTAGATCTGGCGCTACATGTTGCAATTATCGGCGGCTTCTTAGAGTTAAAACTTGTGGAGAAAATTCAAACCTCGAATGTTTATTTTCTTTCCGGCCAACATCTGTGTACATGTTACCGTCTATTTATTGCTCCATGCATGTCAAATTCCCTGGGGTATGGACTTGCTTTACTCATTCATAATTGCATGAAATATCAACCAAATTCAGTCATTTTGACATGTATGGATAGCTTAGATCTGGCGCTACATGTTGCAATTATCGGCGGCTTCTTAGAGTTAAAACTTGTGGAGAAAATTCAAACCTCGCAATGTTTATTTTCTTTCCGGCCAACATCTGTGTGCATATTACCTTCTATTTATTGCTCCATGCCTGTCAAATTCCCTGGGGTATGACTTGCTTTACTCATTCATAATTGCATGAAATATCAACCAAATTCAGTCATTTTGACATGTATGGATAGCTTAGATCTGGCGCTACATGTTGCAATTATCGGCGGCTTCTTAGAGTTAAAACTTGTGGAGAAAATTCAAACCTCGCAATGTTTATTTTCTTTCCGGCCAACATCTGTGTACATGTTACCGTCTATTTATTGCTCCATGCATGTCAAATTCCCTGGGGTATGGACTTGCTTTACTCATTCATAATTGCATGAAATATCAACCAAATTCAGTCATTTTGACATGTATGGATAGCTTAGATCTGGCGCTACATGTTGCAATTATCGGCGGCTTCTTAGAGTTAAAACTTGTGGAGAAAATTCAAACCTCGCAATGTTTATTTTCTTTCCGGCCAACATCTGTGTGCATATTACCTTCTATTTATTGCTCCATGCCTGTCAAATTCCCTGGGGTATGACTTGCTTTACTCATTCATAATTGCATGAAATATCAACCAAATTCAGTCATTTTGACATGTATGGATAGCTTAGATCTGGCGCTACATGTTGCAATTATCGGCGGCTTCTTAGAGTTAAAACTTGTGGAGAAAATTCAAACCTCGCAATGTTTATTTTCTTTCCGGCCAACATCTGTGTGCATATTACCTTCTATTTATTGCTCCATGCCTGTCAAATTCCCTGGGGTATGACTTGCTTTACTCATTCATAATTGCATGAAATATCAACCAAATTCAGTCATTTTGACATGTATGGATAGCTTAGATCTGGCGCTACATGTTGCAATTATCGGCGGCTTCTTAGAGTTAAAACTTGTGGAGAAAATTCAAACCTCGCAATGTTTATTTTCTTTCCGGCCAACATCTGTGTGCATATTACCTTCTATTTATTGCTCCATGCCTGTCAAATTCCCTGGGGTATGACTTGCTTTACTCATTCATAATTGCATGAAATATCAACCAAATTCAGTAATTTTGACATGTATGGATAGCTTAGATCTGGCGCTACATGTTGCAATTATCGGCGGCTTCTTAGAGTTAAAACTTGTGGAGAAAATTCAAACCTCGCAATGTTTATTTTCTTTCCGGCCAACATCTGTGTGCATATTACCTTCTATTTATTGCTCCATGCCTGTCAAATTCCCTGGGGTATGACTTGCTTTACTCATTCATAATTGCATGAAATATCAACCAAATTCAGTCATTTTGACATGTATGGATAGCTTAGATCTGGCGCTACATGTTGCAATTATCGGCGGCTTCTTAGAGTTAAAACTTGTGGAGAAAATTCAAACCTCGCAATGTTTATTTTCTTTCCGGCCAACATCTGTGTGCATATTACCTTCTATTTATTGCTCCATGCCTGTCAAATTCCCTGGGGTATGACTTGCTTTACTCATTCATAATTGCATGAAATATCAACCAAATTCAGTCATTTTGACATGTATGGATAGCTTAGATCTGGCGCTACATGTTGCAATTATCGGCGGCTTCTTAGAGTTAAAACTTGTGGAGAAAATTCAAACCTCGCAATGTTTATTTTCTTTCCGGCCAACATCTGTGTGCATATTACCTTCTATTTATTGCTCCATGCCTGTCAAATTCCCTGGGGTATGACTTGCTTTACTCATTCATAATTGCATGAAATATCAACCAAATTCAGTCATTTTGACATGTATGGATAGCTTAGATCTGGCGCTACATGTTGCAATTATCGGCGGCTTCTTAGAGTTAAAACTTGTGGAGAAAATTCAAACCTCGCAATGTTTATTTTCTTTCCGGCCAACATCTGTGTACATGTTACCTTCTATTTATTGCTCCATGCATGTCAAATTCCCTGGGGTATGGACTTGCTTTACTCATTCATAATTGCATGAAATATCAACCAAATTCAGTAATTTTGACATGTATGGATAGCTTAGATCTGGCGCTACATGTTGCAATTATCGGCGGCTTCTTAGAGTTAAAACTTGTGGAGAAAATTCAAACCTCGCAATGTTTATTTTCTTTCCGGCCAACATCTGTGTGCATATTACCTTCTATTTATTGCTCCATGCCTGTCAAATTCCCTGGGGTATGACTTGCTTTACTCATTCATAATTGCATGAAATATCAACCAAATTCAGTCATTTTGACATGTATGGATAGCTTAGATCTGGCGCTACATGTTGCAATTATCGGCGGCTTCTTAGAGTTAAAACTTGTGGAGAAAATTCAAACCTCGCAATGTTTATGTTCTTTCCGGCCAACATCTGTGTACATGTTACCGTCTATTTATTGCTCCATGCATGTCAAATTCCCTGGGGTATGGACTTGCTTTACTCATTCATAATTGCATGAAATATCAACCAAATTCAGTCATTTTGACATGTATGGATAGCTTAGATCTGGCGCTACATGTTGCAATTATCGGCGGCTTCTTAGAGTTAAAACTTGTGGAGAAAATTCAAACCTCGCAATGTTTATTTTCTTTCCGGCCAACATCTGTGTACATGTTACCGTCTATTTATTGCTCCATGCATGTCAAATTCCCTGGGGTATGGACTTGCTTTACTCATTCATAATTGCATGAAATATCAACCAAATTCAGTCATTTTGACATGTATGGATAGCTTAGATCTGGCGCTACATGTTGCAATTATCGGCGGCTTCTTAGAGTTAAAACTTGTGGAGAAAATTCAAACCTCGAATGTTTATTTTCTTTCCGGCCAACATCTGTGTACATGTTACCGTCTATTTATTGCTCCATGCATGTCAAATTCCCTGGGGTATGGACTTGCTTTACTCATTCATAATTGCATGAAATATCAACCAAATTCAGTCATTTTGACATGTATGGATAGCTTAGATCTGGCGCTACATGTTGCAATTATCGGCGGCTTCTTAGAGTTAAAACTTGTGGAGAAAATTCAAACCTCGCAATGTTTATTTTCTTTCCGGCCAACATCTGTGTGCATATTACCTTCTATTTATTGCTCCATGCCTGTCAAATTCCCTGGGGTATGACTTGCTTTACTCATTCATAATTGCATGAAATATCAACCAAATTCAGTCATTTTGACATGTATGGATAGCTTAGATCTGGCGCTACATGTTGCAATTATCGGCGGCTTCTTAGAGTTAAAACTTGTGGAGAAAATTCAAACCTCGCAATGTTTATTTTCTTTCCGGCCAACATCTGTGTACATGTTACCGTCTATTTATTGCTCCATGCATGTCAAATTCCCTGGGGTATGGACTTGCTTTACTCATTCATAATTGCATGAAATATCAACCAAATTCAGTCATTTTGACATGTATGGATAGCTTAGATCTGGCGCTACATGTTGCAATTATCGGCGGCTTCTTAGAGTTAAAACTTGTGGAGAAAATTCAAACCTCGCAATGTTTATTTTCTTTCCGGCCAACATCTGTGTGCATATTACCTTCTATTTATTGCTCCATGCCTGTCAAATTCCCTGGGGTATGACTTGCTTTACTCATTCATAATTGCATGAAATATCAACCAAATTCAGTCATTTTGACATGTATGGATAGCTTAGATCTGGCGCTACATGTTGCAATTATCGGCGGCTTCTTAGAGTTAAAACTTGTGGAGAAAATTCAAACCTCGCAATGTTTATTTTCTTTCCGGCCAACATCTGTGTGCATATTACCTTCTATTTATTGCTCCATGCCTGTCAAATTCCCTGGGGTATGACTTGCTTTACTCATTCATAATTGCATGAAATATCAACCAAATTCAGTCATTTTGACATGTATGGATAGCTTAGATCTGGCGCTACATGTTGCAATTATCGGCGGCTTCTTAGAGTTAAAACTTGTGGAGAAAATTCAAACCTCGCAATGTTTATTTTCTTTCCGGCCAACATCTGTGTGCATATTACCTTCTATTTATTGCTCCATGCCTGTCAAATTCCCTGGGGTATGACTTGCTTTACTCATTCATAATTGCATGAAATATCAACCAAATTCAGTCATTTTGACATGTATGGATAGCTTAGATCTGGCGCTACATGTTGCAATTATCGGCGGCTTCTTAGAGTTAAAACTTGTGGAGAAAATTCAAACCTCGCAATGTTTATTTTCTTTCCGGCCAACATCTGTGTACATGTTACCGTCTATTTATTGCTCCATGCATGTCAAATTCCCTGGGGTATGGACTTGCTTTACTCATTCATAATTGCATGAAATATCAACCAAATTCAGTAATTTTGACATGTATGGATAGCTTAGATCTGGCGCTACATGTTGCAATTATCGGCGGCTTCTTAGAGTTAAAACTTGTGGAGAAAATTCAAACCTCGCAATGTTTATTTTCTTTCCGGCCAACATCTGTGTGCATATTACCTTCTATTTATTGCTCCATGCCTGTCAAATTCCCTGGGGTATGACTTGCTTTACTCATTCATAATTGCATGAAATATCAACCAAATTCAGTCATTTTGACATGTATGGATAGCTTAGATCTGGCGCTACATGTTGCAATTATCGGCGGCTTCTTAGAGTTAAAACTTGTGGAGAAAATTCAAACCTCGCAATGTTTATTTTCTTTCCGGCCAACATCTGTGTGCATATTACCTTCTATTTATTGCTCCATGCCTGTCAAATTCCCTGGGGTATGACTTGCTTTACTCATTCATAATTGCATGAAATATCAACCAAATTCAGTCATTTTGACATGTATGGATAGCTTAGATCTGGCGCTACATGTTGCAATTATCGGCGGCTTCTTAGAGTTAAAACTTGTGGAGAAAATTCAAACCTCGCAATGTTTATTTTCTTTCCGGCCAACATCTGTGTACATGTTACCTTCTATTTATTGCTCCATGCATGTCAAATTCCCTGGGGTATGGACTTGCTTTACTCATTCATAATTGCATGAAATATCAACCAAATTCAGTAATTTTGACATGTATGGATAGCTTAGATCTGGCGCTACATGTTGCAATTATCGGCGGCTTCTTAGAGTTAAAACTTGTGGAGAAAATTCAAACCTCGCAATGTTTATGTTCTTTCCTGCCAACATCTGTGTACATGTTACCGTCTATTTATTGCTCCATGCATGTCAAATTCCCTGGGGTATGGACTTGCTTTACTCATTCATAATTGCATGAAATATCAACCAAATTCAGTCATTTTGACATGTATGGATAGCTTAGATCTGGCGCTACATGTTGCAATTATCGGCGGCTTCTTAGAGTTAAAACTTGTGGAGAAAATTCAAACCTCGCAATGTTTATTTTCTTTCCGGCCAACATCTGTGTACATGTTACCGTCTATTTATTGCTCCATGCATGTCAAATTCCCTGGGGTATGGACTTGCTTTACTCATTCATAATTGCATGAAATATCAACCAAATTCAGTCATTTTGACATGTATGGATAGCTTAGATCTGGCGCTACATGTTGCAATTATCGGCGGCTTCTTAGAGTTAAAACTTGTGGAGAAAATTCAAACCTCGAATGTTTATTTTCTTTCCGGCCAACATCTGTGTACATGTTACCGTCTATTTATTGCTCCATGCATGTCAAATTCCCTGGGGTATGACTTGCTTTACTCATTCATAATTGCATGAAATATCAACCAAATTCAGTCATTTTGACATGTATGGATAGCTTAGATCTGGCGCTACATGTTGCAATTATCGGCGGCTTCTTAGAGTTAAAACTTGTGGAGAAAATTCAAACCTCGCAATGTTTATTTTCTTTCCGGCCAACATCTGTGTGCATATTACCTTCTATTTATTGCTCCATGCCTGTCAAATTCCCTGGGGTATGACTTGCTTTACTCATTCATAATTGCATGAAATATCAACCAAATTCAGTCATTTTGACATGTATGGATAGCTTAGATCTGGCGCTACATGTTGCAATTATCGGCGGCTTCTTAGAGTTAAAACTTGTGGAGAAAATTCAAACCTCGCAATGTTTATTTTCTTTCCGGCCAACATCTGTGTACATGTTACCTTCTATTTATTGCTCCATGCATGTCAAATTCCCTGGGGTATGGACTTGCTTTACTCATTCATAATTGCATGAAATATCAACCAAATTCAGTAATTTTGACATGTATGGATAGCTTAGATCTGGCGCTACATGTTGCAATTATCGGCGGCTTCTTAGAGTTAAAACTTGTGGAGAAAATTCAAACCTCGCAATGTTTATGTTCTTTCCTGCCAACATCTGTGTACATGTTACCGTCTATTTATTGCTCCATGCATGTCAAATTCCCTGGGGTATGGACTTGCTTTACTCATTCATAATTGCATGAAATATCAACCAAATTCAGTCATTTTGACATGTATGGATAGCTTAGATCTGGCGCTACATGTTGCAATTATCGGCGGCTTCTTAGAGTTAAAACTTGTGGAGAAAATTCAAACCTCGCAATGTTTATTTTCTTTCCGGCCAACATCTGTGTACATGTTACCGTCTATTTATTGCTCCATGCATGTCAAATTCCCTGGGGTATGGACTTGCTTTACTCATTCATAATTGCATGAAATATCAACCAAATTCAGTCATTTTGACATGTATGGATAGCTTAGATCTGGCGCTACATGTTGCAATTATCGGCGGCTTCTTAGAGTTAAAACTTGTGGAGAAAATTCAAACCTCGAATGTTTATTTTCTTTCCGGCCAACATCTGTGTACATGTTACCGTCTATTTATTGCTCCATGCATGTCAAATTCCCTGGGGTATGGACTTGCTTTACTCATTCATAATTGCATGAAATATCAACCAAATTCAGTCATTTTGACATGTATGGATAGCTTAGATCTGGCGCTACATGTTGCAATTATCGGCGGCTTCTTAGAGTTAAAACTTGTGGAGAAAATTCAAACCTCGCAATGTTTATTTTCTTTCCGGCCAACATCTGTGTGCATATTACCTTCTATTTATTGCTCCATGCCTGTCAAATTCCCTGGGGTATGACTTGCTTTACTCATTCATAATTGCATGAAATATCAACCAAATTCAGTCATTTTGACATGTATGGATAGCTTAGATCTGGCGCTACATGTTGCAATTATCGGCGGCTTCTTAGAGTTAAAACTTGTGGAGAAAATTCAAACCTCGCAATGTTTATTTTCTTTCCGGCCAACATCTGTGTGCATATTACCTTCTATTTATTGCTCCATGCCTGTCAAATTCCCTGGGGTATGACTTGCTTTACTCATTCATAATTGCATGAAATATCAACCAAATTCAGTCATTTTGACATGTATGGATAGCTTAGATCTGGCGCTACATGTTGCAATTATCGGCGGCTTCTTAGAGTTAAAACTTGTGGAGAAAATTCAAACCTCGCAATGTTTATTTTCTTTCCGGCCAACATCTGTGTACATGTTACCGTCTATTTATTGCTCCATGCATGTCAAATTCCCTGGGGTATGGACTTGCTTTACTCATTCATAATTGCATGAAATATCAACCAAATTCAGTAATTTTGACATGTATGGATAGCTTAGATCTGGCGCTACATGTTGCAATTATCGGCGGCTTCTTAGAGTTAAAACTTGTGGAGAAAATTCAAACCTCGCAATGTTTATTTTCTTTCCGGCCAACATCTGTGTGCATATTACCTTCTATTTATTGCTCCATGCCTGTCAAATTCCCTGGGGTATGACTTGCTTTACTCATTCATAATTGCATGAAATATCAACCAAATTCAGTCATTTTGACATGTATGGATAGCTTAGATCTGGCGCTACATGTTGCAATTATCGGCGGCTTCTTAGAGTTAAAACTTGTGGAGAAAATTCAAACTTCGCAATGTTTATTTTCTTTCCGGCCAACATCTGTGTACATGTTACCGTCTATTTATTGCTCCATGCATGTCAAATTCCCTGGGGTATGGACTTGCTTTACTCATTCATAATTGCATGAAATATCAACCAAATTCAGTCATTTTGACATGTATGGATAGCTTAGATCTGGCGCTACATGTTGCAATTATCGGCGGCTTCTTAGAGTTAAAACTTGTGGAGAAAATTCAAACCTCGCAATGTTTATTTTCTTTCCGGCCAACATCTGTGTGCATATTACCTTCTATTTATTGCTCCATGCCTGTCAAATTCCCTGGGGTATGACTTGCTTTACTCATTCATAATTGCATGAAATATCAACCAAATTCAGTCATTTTGACATGTATGGATAGCTTAGATCTGGCGCTACATGTTGCAATTATCGGCGGCTTCTTAGAGTTAAAACTTGTGGAGAAAATTCAAACCTCGCAATGTTTATTTTCTTTCCGGCCAACATCTGTGTGCATATTACCTTCTATTTATTGCTCCATGCCTGTCAAATTCCCTGGGGTATGACTTGCTTTACTCATTCATAATTGCATGAAATATCAACCAAATTCAGTAATTTTGACATGTATGGATAGCTTAGATCTGGCGCTACATGTTGCAATTATCGGCGGCTTCTTAGAGTTAAAACTTGTGGAGAAAATTCAAACCTCGCAATGTTTATTTTCTTTCCGGCCAACATCTGTGTGCATATTACCTTCTATTTATTGCTCCATGCCTGTCAAATTCCCTGGGGTATGACTTGCTTTACTCATTCATAATTGCATGAAATATCAACCAAATTCAGTAATTTTGACATGTATGGATAGCTTAGATCTGGCGCTACATGTTGCAATTATCGGCGGCTTCTTAGAGTTAAAACTTGTGGAGAAAATTCAAACCTCGCAATGTTTATTTTCTTTCCGGCCAACATCTGTGTGCATATTACCTTCTATTTATTGCTCCATGCCTGTCAAATTCCCTGGGGTATGACTTGCTTTACTCATTCATAATTGCATGAAATATCAACCAAATTCAGTCATTTTGACATGTATGGATAGCTTAGATCTGGCGCTACATGTTGCAATTATCGGCGGCTTCTTAGAGTTAAAACTTGTGGAGAAAATTCAAACCTCGCAATGTTTATTTTCTTTCCGGCCAACATCTGTGTGCATATTACCTTCTATTTATTGCTCCATGCCTGTCAAATTCCCTGGGGTATGACTTGCTTTACTCATTCATAATTGCATGAAATATCAACCAAATTCAGTCATTTTGACATGTATGGATAGCTTAGATCTGGCGCTACATGTTGCAATTATCGGCGGCTTCTTAGAGTTAAAACTTGTGGAGAAAATTCAAACCTCGCAATGTTTATTTTCTTTCCGGCCAACATCTGTGTACATGTTACCGTCTATTTATTGCTCCATGCATGTCAAATTCCCTGGGGTATGGACTTGCTTTACTCATTCATAATTGCATGAAATATCAACCAAATTCAGTAATTTTGACATGTATGGATAGCTTAGATCTGGCGCTACATGTTGCAATTATCGGCGGCTTCTTAGAGTTAAAACTTGTGGAGAAAATTCAAACCTCGCAATGTTTATTTTCTTTCCGGCCAACATCTGTGTGCATATTACCTTCTATTTATTGCTCCATGCCTGTCAAATTCCCTGGGGTATGACTTGCTTTACTCATTCATAATTGCATGAAATATCAACCAAATTCAGTCATTTTGACATGTATGGATAGCTTAGATCTGGCGCTACATGTTGCAATTATCGGCGGCTTCTTAGAGTTAAAACTTGTGGAGAAAATTCAAACCTCGCAATGTTTATTTTCTTTCCGGCCAACATCTGTGTACATGTTACCGTCTATTTATTGCTCCATGCATGTCAAATTCCCTGGGGTATGGACTTGCTTTACTCATTCATAATTGCATGAAATATCAACCAAATTCAGTCATTTTGACATGTATGGATAGCTTAGATCTGGCGCTACATGTTGCAATTATCGGCGGCTTCTTAGAGTTAAAACTTGTGGAGAAAATTCAAACCTCGCAATGTTTATTTTCTTTCCGGCCAACATCTGTGTGCATATTACCTTCTATTTATTGCTCCATGCCTGTCAAATTCCCTGGGGTATGACTTGCTTTACTCATTCATAATTGCATGAAATATCAACCAAATTCAGTCATTTTGACATGTATGGATAGCTTAGATCTGGCGCTACATGTTGCAATTATCGGCGGCTTCTTAGAGTTAAAACTTGTGGAGAAAATTCAAACCTCGCAATGTTTATTTTCTTTCCGGCCAACATCTGTGTGCATATTACCTTCTATTTATTGCTCCATGCCTGTCAAATTCCCTGGGGTATGACTTGCTTTACTCATTCATAATTGCATGAAATATCAACCAAATTCAGTCATTTTGACATGTATGGATAGCTTAGATCTGGCGCTACATGTTGCAATTATCGGCGGCTTCTTAGAGTTAAAACTTGTGGAGAAAATTCAAACCTCGCAATGTTTATTTTCTTTCCGGCCAACATCTGTGTACATGTTACCGTCTATTTATTGCTCCATGCATGTCAAATTCCCTGGGGTATGGACTTGCTTTACTCATTCATAATTGCATGAAATATCAACCAAATTCAGTAATTTTGACATGTATGGATAGCTTAGATCTGGCGCTACATGTTGCAATTATCGGCGGCTTCTTAGAGTTAAAACTTGTGGAGAAAATTCAAACCTCGCAATGTTTATTTTCTTTCCGGCCAACATCTGTGTACATGTTACCGTCTATTTATTGCTCCATGCATGTCAAATTCCCTGGGGTATGGACTTGCTTTACTCATTCATAATTGCATGAAATATCAACCAAATTCAGTCATTTTGACATGTATGGATAGCTTAGATCTGGCGCTACATGTTGCAATTATCGGCGGCTTCTTAGAGTTAAAACTTGTGGAGAAAATTCAAACCTCGCAATGTTTATTTTCTTTCCGGCCAACATCTGTGTGCATATTACCTTCTATTTATTGCTCCATGCCTGTCAAATTCCCTGGGGTATGACTTGCTTTACTCATTCATAATTGCATGAAATATCAACCAAATTCAGTCATTTTGACATGTATGGATAGCTTAGATCTGGCGCTACATGTTGCAATTATCGGCGGCTTCTTAGAGTTAAAACTTGTGGAGAAAATTCAAACCTCGCAATGTTTATTTTCTTTCCGGCCAACATCTGTGTGCATATTACCTTCTATTTATTGCTCCATGCCTGTCAAATTCCCTGGGGTATGACTTGCTTTACTCATTCATAATTGCATGAAATATCAACCAAATTCAGTCATTTTGACATGTATGGATAGCTTAGATCTGGCGCTACATGTTGCAATTATCGGCGGCTTCTTAGAGTTAAAACTTGTGGAGAAAATTCAAACCTCGCAATGTTTATTTTCTTTCCGGCCAACATCTGTGTACATGTTACCGTCTATTTATTGCTCCATGCATGTCAAATTCCCTGGGGTATGGACTTGCTTTACTCATTCATAATTGCATGAAATATCAACCAAATTCAGTAATTTTGACATGTATGGATAGCTTAGATCTGGCGCTACATGTTGCAATTATCGGCGGCTTCTTAGAGTTAAAACTTGTGGAGAAAATTCAAACCTCGCAATGTTTATTTTCTTTCCGGCCAACATCTGTGTGCATATTACCTTCTATTTATTGCTCCATGCCTGTCAAATTCCCTGGGGTATGACTTGCTTTACTCATTCATAATTGCATGAAATATCAACCAAATTCAGTCATTTTGACATGTATGGATAGCTTAGATCTGGCGCTACATGTTGCAATTATCGGCGGCTTCTTAGAGTTAAAACTTGTGGAGAAAATTCAAACCTCGCAATGTTTATTTTCTTTCCGGCCAACATCTGTGTGCATATTACCTTCTATTTATTGCTCCATGCCTGTCAAATTCCCTGGGGTATGACTTGCTTTACTCATTCATAATTGCATGAAATATCAACCAAATTCAGTCATTTTGACATGTATGGATAGCTTAGATCTGGCGCTACATGTTGCAATTATCGGCGGCTTCTTAGAGTTAAAACTTGTGGAGAAAATTCAAACCTCGCAATGTTTATTTTCTTTCCGGCCAACATCTGTGTACATGTTACCGTCTATTTATTGCTCCATGCATGTCAAATTCCCTGGGGTATGGACTTGCTTTACTCATTCATAATTGCATGAAATATCAACCAAATTCAGTAATTTTGACATGTATGGATAGCTTAGATCTGGCGCTACATGTTGCAATTATCGGCGGCTTCTTAGAGTTAAAACTTGTGGAGAAAATTCAAACCTCGCAATGTTTATTTTCTTTCCGGCCAACATCTGTGTGCATATTACCTTCTATTTATTGCTCCATGCCTGTCAAATTCCCTGGGGTATGACTTGCTTTACTCATTCAAAATTGCATGAAATATCAACCAAATTCAGTCATTTTGACATGTATGGATAGCTTAGATCTGGCGCTACATGTTGCAATTATCGGCGGCTTCTTAGAGTTAAAACTTGTGGAGAAAATTCAAACCTCGCAATGTTTATTTTCTTTCCGGCCAACATCTGTGTACATGTTACCGTCTATTTATTGCTCCATGCATGTCAAATTCCCTGGGGTATGGACTTGCTTTACTCATTCATAATTGCATGAAATATCAACCAAATTCAGTCATTTTGACATGTATGGATAGCTTAGATCTGGCGCTACATGTTGCAATTATCGGCGGCTTCTTAGAGTTAAAACTTGTGGAGAAAATTCAAACCTCGCAATGTTTATTTTCTTTCCGGCCAACATCTGTGTACATGTTACCGTCTATTTATTGCTCCATGCATGTCAAATTCCCTGGGGTATGGACTTGCTTTACTCATTCATAATTGCATGAAATATCAACCAAATTCAGTCATTTTGACATGTATGGATAGCTTAGATCTGGCGCTACATGTTGCAATTATCGGCGGCTTCTTAGAGTTAAAACTTGTGGAGAAAATTCAAACCTCGCAATGTTTATTTTCTTTCCGGCCAACATCTGTGTACATGTTACCGTCTATTTATTGCTCCATGCATGTCAAATTCCCTGGGGTGTGGACTTGCTTTACTCATTCATAATTGCATGAAATATCAACCAAATTCAGTAATTTTGACATGTATGGATAGCTTAGATCTGGCGCTACATGTTGCAATTATCGGCGGCTTCTTAGAGTTAAAACTTGTGGAGAAAATTCAAACCTCGCAATGTTTATTTTCTTTCCGGCCAACATCTGTGTGCATATTACCTTCTATTTATTGCTCTATGCCTGTCAAATTCCCTGGGGTATGACTTGCTTTACTCATTCATAATTGCATGAAATATCAACCAAATTCAGTCATTTTGACATGTATGGATAGCTTAGATCTGGCGCTACATGTTGCAATTATCGGCGGCTTCTTAGAGTTAAAACTTGTGGAGAAAATTCAAACCTCGCAATGTTTATTTTCTTTCCGGCCAACATCTGTGTGCATATTACCTTCTATTTATTGCTCCATGCCTGTCAAATTCCCTGGGGTATGACTTGCTTTACTCATTCATAATTGCATGAAATATCAACCAAATTCAGTCATTTTGACATGTATGGATAGCTTAGATCTGGCGCTACATGTTGCAATTATCGGCGGCTTCTTAGAGTTAAAACTTGTGGAGAAAATTCAAACCTCGCAATGTTTATTTTCTTTCCGGCCAACATCTGTGTACATGTTACCGTCTATTTATTGCTCCATGCATGTCAAATTCCCTGGGGTATGGACTTGCTTTACTCATTCATAATTGCATGAAATATCAACCAAATTCAGTAATTTTGACATGTATGGATAGCTTAGATCTGGCGCTACATGTTGCAATTATCGGCGGCTTCTTAGAGTTAAAACTTGTGGAGAAAATTCAAACCTCGCAATGTTTATTTTCTTTCCGGCCAACATCTGTGTGCATATTACCTTCTATTTATTGCTCCATGCCTGTCAAATTCCCTGGGGTATGACTTGCTTTACTCATTCATAATTGCATGAAATATCAACCAAATTCAGTCATTTTGACATGTATGGATAGCTTAGATCTGGCGCTACATGTTGCAATTATCGGCGGCTTCTTAGAGTTAAAACTTGTGGAGAAAATTCAAACCTCGCAATGTTTATTTTCTTTCCGGCCAACATCTGTGTGCATATTACCTTCTATTTATTGCTCCATGCCTGTCAAATTCCCTGGGGTATGACTTGCTTTACTCATTCATAATTGCATGAAATATCAACCAAATTCAGTCATTTTGACATGTATGGATAGCTTAGATCTGGCGCTACATGTTGCAATTATCGGCGGCTTCTTAGAGTTAAAACTTGTGGAGAAAATTCAAACCTCGCAATGTTTATTTTCTTTCCGGCCAACATCTGTGTGCATATTACCTTCTATTTATTGCTCCATGCCTGTCAAATTCCCTGGGGTATGACTTGCTTTACTCATTCATAATTGCATGAAATATCAACCAAATTCAGTCATTTTGACATGTATGGATAGCTTAGATCTGGCGCTACATGTTGCAATTATCGGCGGCTTCTTAGAGTTAAAACTTGTGGAGAAAATTCAAACCTCGCAATGTTTATTTTCTTTCCGGCCAACATCTGTGTACATGTTACCGTCTATTTATTGCTCCATGCATGTCAAATTCCCTGGGGTATGGACTTGCTTTACTCATTCATAATTGCATGAAATATCAACCAAATTCAGTAATTTTGACATGTATGGATAGCTTAGATCTGGCGCTACATGTTGCAATTATCGGCGGCTTCTTAGAGTTAAAACTTGTGGAGAAAATTCAAACCTCGCAATGTTTATTTTCTTTCCGGCCAACATCTGTGTGCATATTACCTTCTATTTATTGCTCCATGCCTGTCAAATTCCCTGGGGTATGACTTGCTTTACTCATTCATAATTGCATGAAATATCAACCAAATTCAGTCATTTTGACATGTATGGATAGCTTAGATCTGGCGCTACATGTTGCAATTATCGGCGGCTTCTTAGAGTTAAAACTTGTGGAGAAAATTCAAACCTCGCAATGTTTATTTTCTTTCCGGCCAACATCTGTGTGCATATTACCTTCTATTTATTGCTCCATGCCTGTCAAATTCCCTGGGGTATGACTTGCTTTACTCATTCATAATTGCATGAAATATCAACCAAATTCAGTCATTTTGACATGTATGGATAGCTTAGATCTGGCGCTACATGTTGCAATTATCGGCGGCTTCTTAGAGTTAAAACTTGTGGAGAAAATTCAAACCTCGCAATGTTTATTTTCTTTCCGGCCAACATCTGTGTACATGTTACCTTCTATTTATTGCTCCATGCATGTCAAATTCCCTGGGGTATGGACTTGCTTTACTCATTCATAATTGCATGAAATATCAACCAAATTCAGTAATTTTGACATGTATGGATAGCTTAGATCTGGCGCTACATGTTGCAATTATCGGCGGCTTCTTAGAGTTAAAACTTGTGGAGAAAATTCAAACCTCGCAATGTTTATGTTCTTTCCTGCCAACATCTGTGTACATGTTACCGTCTATTTATTGCTCCATGCATGTCAAATTCCCTGGGGTATGGACTTGCTTTACTCATTCATAATTGCATGAAATATCAACCAAATTCAGTCATTTTGACATGTATGGATAGCTTAGATCTGGCGCTACATGTTGCAATTATCGGCGGCTTCTTAGAGTTAAAACTTGTGGAGAAAATTCAAACCTCGCAATGTTTATTTTCTTTCCGGCCAACATCTGTGTACATGTTACCGTCTATTTATTGCTCCATGCATGTCAAATTCCCTGGGGTATGGACTTGCTTTACTCATTCATAATTGCATGAAATATCAACCAAATTCAGTCATTTTGACATGTATGGATAGCTTAGATCTGGCGCTACATGTTGCAATTATCGGCGGCTTCTTAGAGTTAAAACTTGTGGAGAAAATTCAAACCTCGAATGTTTATTTTCTTTCCGGCCAACATCTGTGTACATGTTACCGTCTATTTATTGCTCCATGCATGTCAAATTCCCTGGGGTATGGACTTGCTTTACTCATTCATAATTGCATGAAATATCAACCAAATTCAGTCATTTTGACATGTATGGATAGCTTAGATCTGGCGCTACATGTTGCAATTATCGGCGGCTTCTTAGAGTTAAAACTTGTGGAGAAAATTCAAACCTCGCAATGTTTATTTTCTTTCCGGCCAACATCTGTGTGCATATTACCTTCTATTTATTGCTCCATGCCTGTCAAATTCCCTGGGGTATGACTTGCTTTACTCATTCATAATTGCATGAAATATCAACCAAATTCAGTCATTTTGACATGTATGGATAGCTTAGATCTGGCGCTACATGTTGCAATTATCGGCGGCTTCTTAGAGTTAAAACTTGTGGAGAAAATTCAAACCTCGCAATGTTTATTTTCTTTCCGGCCAACATCTGTGTGCATATTACCTTCTATTTATTGCTCCATGCCTGTCAAATTCCCTGGGGTATGACTTGCTTTACTCATTCATAATTGCATGAAATATCAACCAAATTCAGTCATTTTGACATGTATGGATAGCTTAGATCTGGCGCTACATGTTGCAATTATCGGCGGCTTCTTAGAGTTAAAACTTGTGGAGAAAATTCAAACCTCGCAATGTTTATTTTCTTTCCGGCCAACATCTGTGTACATGTTACCGTCTATTTATTGCTCCATGCATGTCAAATTCCCTGGGGTATGGACTTGCTTTACTCATTCATAATTGCATGAAATATCAACCAAATTCAGTAATTTTGACATGTATGGATAGCTTAGATCTGGCGCTACATGTTGCAATTATCGGCGGCTTCTTAGAGTTAAAACTTGTGGAGAAAATTCAAACCTCGCAATGTTTATTTTCTTTCCGGCCAACATCTGTGTGCATATTACCTTCTATTTATTGCTCCATGCCTGTCAAATTCCCTGGGGTATGACTTGCTTTACTCATTCATAATTGCATGAAATATCAACCAAATTCAGTCATTTTGACATGTATGGATAGCTTAGATCTGGCGCTACATGTTGCAATTATCGGCGGCTTCTTAGAGTTAAAACTTGTGGAGAAAATTCAAACTTCGCAATGTTTATTTTCTTTCCGGCCAACATCTGTGTACATGTTACCGTCTATTTATTGCTCCATGCATGTCAAATTCCCTGGGGTATGGACTTGCTTTACTCATTCATAATTGCATGAAATATCAACCAAATTCAGTCATTTTGACATGTATGGATAGCTTAGATCTGGCGCTACATGTTGCAATTATCGGCGGCTTCTTAGAGTTAAAACTTGTGGAGAAAATTCAAACCTCGCAATGTTTATTTTCTTTCCGGCCAACATCTGTGTGCATATTACCTTCTATTTATTGCTCCATGCCTGTCAAATTCCCTGGGGTATGACTTGCTTTACTCATTCATAATTGCATGAAATATCAACCAAATTCAGTCATTTTGACATGTATGGATAGCTTAGATCTGGCGCTACATGTTGCAATTATCGGCGGCTTCTTAGAGTTAAAACTTGTGGAGAAAATTCAAACCTCGCAATGTTTATTTTCTTTCCGGCCAACATCTGTGTGCATATTACCTTCTATTTATTGCTCCATGCCTGTCAAATTCCCTGGGGTATGACTTGCTTTACTCATTCATAATTGCATGAAATATCAACCAAATTCAGTCATTTTGACATGTATGGATAGCTTAGATCTGGCGCTACATGTTGCAATTATCGGCGGCTTCTTAGAGTTAAAACTTGTGGAGAAAATTCAAACCTCGCAATGTTTATTTTCTTTCCGGCCAACATCTGTGTACATGTTACCGTCTATTTATTGCTCCATGCATGTCAAATTCCCTGGGGTATGGACTTGCTTTACTCATTCATAATTGCATGAAATATCAACCAAATTCAGTAATTTTGACATGTATGGATAGCTTAGATCTGGCGCTACATGTTGCAATTATCGGCGGCTTCTTAGAGTTAAAACTTGTGGAGAAAATTCAAACCTCGCAATGTTTATTTTCTTTCCGGCCAACATCTGTGTGCATATTACCTTCTATTTATTGCTCCATGCCTGTCAAATTCCCTGGGGTATGACTTGCTTTACTCATTCATAATTGCATGAAATATCAACCAAATTCAGTCATTTTGACATGTATGGATAGCTTAGATCTGGCGCTACATGTTGCAATTATCGGCGGCTTCTTAGAGTTAAAACTTGTGGAGAAAATTCAAACCTCGCAATGTTTATTTTCTTTCCGGCCAACATCTGTGTGCATATTACCTTCTATTTATTGCTCCATGCCTGTCAAATTCCCTGGGGTATGACTTGCTTTACTCATTCATAATTGCATGAAATATCAACCAAATTCAGTCATTTTGACATGTATGGATAGCTTAGATCTGGCGCTACATGTTGCAATTATCGGCGGCTTCTTAGAGTTAAAACTTGTGGAGAAAATTCAAACCTCGCAATGTTTATTTTCTTTCCGGCCAACATCTGTGTGCATATTACCTTCTATTTATTGCTCCATGCCTGTCAAATTCCCTGGGGTATGACTTGCTTTACTCATTCATAATTGCATGAAATATCAACCAAATTCAGTCATTTTGACATGTATGGATAGCTTAGATCTGGCGCTACATGTTGCAATTATCGGCGGCTTCTTAGAGTTAAAACTTGTGGAGAAAATTCAAACCTCGCAATGTTTATTTTCTTTCCGGCCAACATCTGTGTACATGTTACCGTCTATTTATTGCTCCATGCATGTCAAATTCCCTGGGGTATGGACTTGCTTTACTCATTCATAATTGCATGAAATATCAACCAAATTCAGTAATTTTGACATGTATGGATAGCTTAGATCTGGCGCTACATGTTGCAATTATCGGCGGCTTCTTAGAGTTAAAACTTGTGGAGAAAATTCAAACCTCGCAATGTTTATTTTCTTTCCGGCCAACATCTGTGTGCATATTACCTTCTATTTATTGCTCCATGCCTGTCAAATTCCCTGGGGTATGACTTGCTTTACTCATTCATAATTGCATGAAATATCAACCAAATTCAGTCATTTTGACATGTATGGATAGCTTAGATCTGGCGCTACATGTTGCAATTATCGGCGGCTTCTTAGAGTTAAAACTTGTGGAGAAAATTCAAACCTCGCAATGTTTATTTTCTTTCCGGCCAACATCTGTGTGCATATTACCTTCTATTTATTGCTCCATGCCTGTCAAATTCCCTGGGGTATGACTTGCTTTACTCATTCATAATTGCATGAAATATCAACCAAATTCAGTCATTTTGACATGTATGGATAGCTTAGATCTGGCGCTACATGTTGCAATTATCGGCGGCTTCTTAGAGTTAAAACTTGTGGAGAAAATTCAAACCTCGCAATGTTTATTTTCTTTCCGGCCAACATCTGTGTACATGTTACCTTCTATTTATTGCTCCATGCATGTCAAATTCCCTGGGGTATGGACTTGCTTTACTCATTCATAATTGCATGAAATATCAACCAAATTCAGTAATTTTGACATGTATGGATAGCTTAGATCTGGCGCTACATGTTGCAATTATCGGCGGCTTCTTAGAGTTAAAACTTGTGGAGAAAATTCAAACCTCGCAATGTTTATGTTCTTTCCTGCCAACATCTGTGTACATGTTACCGTCTATTTATTGCTCCATGCATGTCAAATTCCCTGGGGTATGGACTTGCTTTACTCATTCATAATTGCATGAAATATCAACCAAATTCAGTCATTTTGACATGTATGGATAGCTTAGATCTGGCGCTACATGTTGCAATTATCGGCGGCTTCTTAGAGTTAAAACTTGTGGAGAAAATTCAAACCTCGCAATGTTTATTTTCTTTCCGGCCAACATCTGTGTACATGTTACCGTCTATTTATTGCTCCATGCATGTCAAATTCCCTGGGGTATGGACTTGCTTTACTCATTCATAATTGCATGAAATATCAACCAAATTCAGTCATTTTGACATGTATGGATAGCTTAGATCTGGCGCTACATGTTGCAATTATCGGCGGCTTCTTAGAGTTAAAACTTGTGGAGAAAATTCAAACCTCGAATGTTTATTTTCTTTCCGGCCAACATCTGTGTACATGTTACCGTCTATTTATTGCTCCATGCATGTCAAATTCCCTGGGGTATGGACTTGCTTTACTCATTCATAATTGCATGAAATATCAACCAAATTCAGTCATTTTGACATGTATGGATAGCTTAGATCTGGCGCTACATGTTGCAATTATCGGCGGCTTCTTAGAGTTAAAACTTGTGGAGAAAATTCAAACCTCGCAATGTTTATTTTCTTTCCGGCCAACATCTGTGTGCATATTACCTTCTATTTATTGCTCCATGCCTGTCAAATTCCCTGGGGTATGACTTGCTTTACTCATTCATAATTGCATGAAATATCAACCAAATTCAGTCATTTTGACATGTATGGATAGCTTAGATCTGGCGCTACATGTTGCAATTATCGGCGGCTTCTTAGAGTTAAAACTTGTGGAGAAAATTCAAACCTCGCAATGTTTATTTTCTTTCCGGCCAACATCTGTGTGCATATTACCTTCTATTTATTGCTCCATGCCTGTCAAATTCCCTGGGGTATGACTTGCTTTACTCATTCATAATTGCATGAAATATCAACCAAATTCAGTCATTTTGACATGTATGGATAGCTTAGATCTGGCGCTACATGTTGCAATTATCGGCGGCTTCTTAGAGTTAAAACTTGTGGAGAAAATTCAAACCTCGCAATGTTTATTTTCTTTCCGGCCAACATCTGTGTACATGTTACCGTCTATTTATTGCTCCATGCATGTCAAATTCCCTGGGGTATGGACTTGCTTTACTCATTCATAATTGCATGAAATATCAACCAAATTCAGTAATTTTGACATGTATGGATAGCTTAGATCTGGCGCTACATGTTGCAATTATCGGCGGCTTCTTAGAGTTAAAACTTGTGGAGAAAATTCAAACCTCGCAATGTTTATTTTCTTTCCGGCCAACATCTGTGTGCATATTACCTTCTATTTATTGCTCCATGCCTGTCAAATTCCCTGGGGTATGACTTGCTTTACTCATTCATAATTGCATGAAATATCAACCAAATTCAGTCATTTTGACATGTATGGATAGCTTAGATCTGGCGCTACATGTTGCAATTATCGGCGGCTTCTTAGAGTTAAAACTTGTGGAGAAAATTCAAACTTCGCAATGTTTATTTTCTTTCCGGCCAACATCTGTGTACATGTTACCGTCTATTTATTGCTCCATGCATGTCAAATTCCCTGGGGTATGGACTTGCTTTACTCATTCATAATTGCATGAAATATCAACCAAATTCAGTCATTTTGACATGTATGGATAGCTTAGATCTGGCGCTACATGTTGCAATTATCGGCGGCTTCTTAGAGTTAAAACTTGTGGAGAAAATTCAAACCTCGCAATGTTTATTTTCTTTCCGGCCAACATCTGTGTGCATATTACCTTCTATTTATTGCTCCATGCCTGTCAAATTCCCTGGGGTATGACTTGCTTTACTCATTCATAATTGCATGAAATATCAACCAAATTCAGTCATTTTGACATGTATGGATAGCTTAGATCTGGCGCTACATGTTGCAATTATCGGCGGCTTCTTAGAGTTAAAACTTGTGGAGAAAATTCAAACCTCGCAATGTTTATTTTCTTTCCGGCCAACATCTGTGTGCATATTACCTTCTATTTATTGCTCCATGCCTGTCAAATTCCCTGGGGTATGACTTGCTTTACTCATTCATAATTGCATGAAATATCAACAAAATTCAGTAATTTTGACATGTATGGATAGCTTAGATCTGGCGCTACATGTTGCAATTATCGGCGGCTTCTTAGAGTTAAAACTTGTGGAGAAAATTCAAACCTCGCAATGTTTATTTTCTTTCCGGCCAACATCTGTGTGCATATTACCTTCTATTTATTGCTCCATGCCTGTCAAATTCCCTGGGGTATGACTTGCTTTACTCATTCATAATTGCATGAAATATCAACCAAATTCAGTAATTTTGACATGTATGGATAGCTTAGATCTGGCGCTACATGTTGCAATTATCGGCGGCTTCTTAGAGTTAAAACTTGTGGAGAAAATTCAAACCTCGCAATGTTTATTTTCTTTCCGGCCAACATCTGTGTGCATATTACCTTCTATTTATTGCTCCATGCCTGTCAAATTCCCTGGGGTATGACTTGCTTTACTCATTCATAATTGCATGAAATATCAACCAAATTCAGTCATTTTGACATGTATGGATAGCTTAGATCTGGCGCTACATGTTGCAATTATCGGCGGCTTCTTAGAGTTAAAACTTGTGGAGAAAATTCAAACCTCGCAATGTTTATTTTCTTTCCGGCCAACATCTGTGTGCATATTACCTTCTATTTATTGCTCCATGCCTGTCAAATTCCCTGGGGTATGACTTGCTTTACTCATTCATAATTGCATGAAATATCAACCAAATTCAGTCATTTTGACATGTATGGATAGCTTAGATCTGGCGCTACATGTTGCAATTATCGGCGGCTTCTTAGAGTTAAAACTTGTGGAGAAAATTCAAACCTCGCAATGTTTATTTTCTTTCCGGCCAACATCTGTGTACATGTTACCGTCTATTTATTGCTCCATGCATGTCAAATTCCCTGGGGTATGGACTTGCTTTACTCATTCATAATTGCATGAAATATCAACCAAATTCAGTAATTTTGACATGTATGGATAGCTTAGATCTGGCGCTACATGTTGCAATTATCGGCGGCTTCTTAGAGTTAAAACTTGTGGAGAAAATTCAAACCTCGCAATGTTTATTTTCTTTCCGGCCAACATCTGTGTGCATATTACCTTCTATTTATTGCTCCATGCCTGTCAAATTCCCTGGGGTATGACTTGCTTTACTCATTCATAATTGCATGAAATATCAACCAAATTCAGTCATTTTGACATGTATGGATAGCTTAGATCTGGCGCTACATGTTGCAATTATCGGCGGCTTCTTAGAGTTAAAACTTGTGGAGAAAATTCAAACCTCGCAATGTTTATTTTCTTTCCGGCCAACATCTGTGTACATGTTACCGTCTATTTATTGCTCCATGCATGTCAAATTCCCTGGGGTATGGACTTGCTTTACTCATTCATAATTGCATGAAATATCAACCAAATTCAGTCATTTTGACATGTATGGATAGCTTAGATCTGGCGCTACATGTTGCAATTATCGGCGGCTTCTTAGAGTTAAAACTTGTGGAGAAAATTCAAACCTCGCAATGTTTATTTTCTTTCCGGCCAACATCTGTGTGCATATTACCTTCTATTTATTGCTCCATGCCTGTCAAATTCCCTGGGGTATGACTTGCTTTACTCATTCATAATTGCATGAAATATCAACCAAATTCAGTCATTTTGACATGTATGGATAGCTTAGATCTGGCGCTACATGTTGCAATTATCGGCGGCTTCTTAGAGTTAAAACTTGTGGAGAAAATTCAAACCTCGCAATGTTTATTTTCTTTCCGGCCAACATCTGTGTACATGTTACCGTCTATTTATTGCTCCATGCATGTCAAATTCCCTGGGGTATGGACTTGCTTTACTCATTCATAATTGCATGAAATATCAACCAAATTCAGTAATTTTGACATGTATGGATAGCTTAGATCTGGCGCTACATGTTGCAATTATCGGCGGCTTCTTAGAGTTAAAACTTGTGGAGAAAATTCAAACCTCGCAATGTTTATTTTCTTTCCGGCCAACATCTGTGTGCATATTACCTTCTATTTATTGCTCCATGCCTGTCAAATTCCCTGGGGTATGACTTGCTTTACTCATTCATAATTGCATGAAATATCAACCAAATTCAGTCATTTTGACATGTATGGATAGCTTAGATCTGGCGCTACATGTTGCAATTATCGGCGGCTTCTTAGAGTTAAAACTTGTGGAGAAAATTCAAACTTCGCAATGTTTATTTTCTTTCCGGCCAACATCTGTGTACATGTTACCGTCTATTTATTGCTCCATGCATGTCAAATTCCCTGGGGTATGGACTTGCTTTACTCATTCATAATTGCATGAAATATCAACCAAATTCAGTCATTTTGACATGTATGGATAGCTTAGATCTGGCGCTACATGTTGCAATTATCGGCGGCTTCTTAGAGTTAAAACTTGTGGAGAAAATTCAAACCTCGCAATGTTTATTTTCTTTCCGGCCAACATCTGTGTGCATATTACCTTCTATTTATTGCTCCATGCCTGTCAAATTCCCTGGGGTATGACTTGCTTTACTCATTCATAATTGCATGAAATATCAACCAAATTCAGTCATTTTGACATGTATGGATAGCTTAGATCTGGCGCTACATGTTGCAATTATCGGCGGCTTCTTAGAGTTAAAACTTGTGGAGAAAATTCAAACCTCGCAATGTTTATTTTCTTTCCGGCCAACATCTGTGTGCATATTACCTTCTATTTATTGCTCCATGCCTGTCAAATTCCCTGGGGTATGACTTGCTTTACTCATTCATAATTGCATGAAATATCAACAAAATTCAGTAATTTTGACATGTATGGATAGCTTAGATCTGGCGCTACATGTTGCAATTATCGGCGGCTTCTTAGAGTTAAAACTTGTGGAGAAAATTCAAACCTCGCAATGTTTATTTTCTTTCCGGCCAACATCTGTGTGCATATTACCTTCTATTTATTGCTCCATGCCTGTCAAATTCCCTGGGGTATGACTTGCTTTACTCATTCATAATTGCATGAAATATCAACCAAATTCAGTAATTTTGACATGTATGGATAGCTTAGATCTGGCGCTACATGTTGCAATTATCGGCGGCTTCTTAGAGTTAAAACTTGTGGAGAAAATTCAAACCTCGCAATGTTTATTTTCTTTCCGGCCAACATCTGTGTGCATATTACCTTCTATTTATTGCTCCATGCCTGTCAAATTCCCTGGGGTATGACTTGCTTTACTCATTCATAATTGCATGAAATATCAACCAAATTCAGTCATTTTGACATGTATGGATAGCTTAGATCTGGCGCTACATGTTGCAATTATCGGCGGCTTCTTAGAGTTAAAACTTGTGGAGAAAATTCAAACCTCGCAATGTTTATTTTCTTTCCGGCCAACATCTGTGTGCATATTACCTTCTATTTATTGCTCCATGCCTGTCAAATTCCCTGGGGTATGACTTGCTTTACTCATTCATAATTGCATGAAATATCAACCAAATTCAGTCATTTTGACATGTATGGATAGCTTAGATCTGGCGCTACATGTTGCAATTATCGGCGGCTTCTTAGAGTTAAAACTTGTGGAGAAAATTCAAACCTCGCAATGTTTATTTTCTTTCCGGCCAACATCTGTGTACATGTTACCGTCTATTTATTGCTCCATGCATGTCAAATTCCCTGGGGTATGGACTTGCTTTACTCATTCATAATTGCATGAAATATCAACCAAATTCAGTAATTTTGACATGTATGGATAGCTTAGATCTGGCGCTACATGTTGCAATTATCGGCGGCTTCTTAGAGTTAAAACTTGTGGAGAAAATTCAAACCTCGCAATGTTTATTTTCTTTCCGGCCAACATCTGTGTGCATATTACCTTCTATTTATTGCTCCATGCCTGTCAAATTCCCTGGGGTATGACTTGCTTTACTCATTCATAATTGCATGAAATATCAACCAAATTCAGTCATTTTGACATGTATGGATAGCTTAGATCTGGCGCTACATGTTGCAATTATCGGCGGCTTCTTAGAGTTAAAACTTGTGGAGAAAATTCAAACCTCGCAATGTTTATTTTCTTTCCGGCCAACATCTGTGTACATGTTACCGTCTATTTATTGCTCCATGCATGTCAAATTCCCTGGGGTATGGACTTGCTTTACTCATTCATAATTGCATGAAATATCAACCAAATTCAGTCATTTTGACATGTATGGATAGCTTAGATCTGGCGCTACATGTTGCAATTATCGGCGGCTTCTTAGAGTTAAAACTTGTGGAGAAAATTCAAACCTCGCAATGTTTATTTTCTTTCCGGCCAACATCTGTGTGCATATTACCTTCTATTTATTGCTCCATGCCTGTCAAATTCCCTGGGGTATGACTTGCTTTACTCATTCATAATTGCATGAAATATCAACCAAATTCAGTCATTTTGACATGTATGGATAGCTTAGATCTGGCGCTACATGTTGCAATTATCGGCGGCTTCTTAGAGTTAAAACTTGTGGAGAAAATTCAAACCTCGCAATGTTTATTTTCTTTCCGGCCAACATCTGTGTGCATATTACCTTCTATTTATTGCTCCATGCCTGTCAAATTCCCTGGGGTATGACTTGCTTTACTCATTCATAATTGCATGAAATATCAACCAAATTCAGTCATTTTGACATGTATGGATAGCTTAGATCTGGCGCTACATGTTGCAATTATCGGCGGCTTCTTAGAGTTAAAACTTGTGGAGAAAATTCAAACCTCGCAATGTTTATTTTCTTTCCGGCCAACATCTGTGTACATGTTACCGTCTATTTATTGCTCCATGCATGTCAAATTCCCTGGGGTATGGACTTGCTTTACTCATTCATAATTGCATGAAATATCAACCAAATTCAGTAATTTTGACATGTATGGATAGCTTAGATCTGGCGCTACATGTTGCAATTATCGGCGGCTTCTTAGAGTTAAAACTTGTGGAGAAAATTCAAACCTCGCAATGTTTATTTTCTTTCCGGCCAACATCTGTGTGCATATTACCTTCTATTTATTGCTCCATGCCTGTCAAATTCCCTGGGGTATGACTTGCTTTACTCATTCATAATTGCATGAAATATCAACCAAATTCAGTCATTTTGACATGTATGGATAGCTTAGATCTGGCGCTACATGTTGCAATTATCGGCGGCTTCTTAGAGTTAAAACTTGTGGAGAAAATTCAAACCTCGCAATGTTTATTTTCTTTCCGGCCAACATCTGTGTGCATATTACCTTCTATTTATTGCTCCATGCCTGTCAAATTCCCTGGGGTATGACTTGCTTTACTCATTCATAATTGCATGAAATATCAACCAAATTCAGTCATTTTGACATGTATGGATAGCTTAGATCTGGCGCTACATGTTGCAATTATCGGCGGCTTCTTAGAGTTAAAACTTGTGGAGAAAATTCAAACCTCGCAATGTTTATTTTCTTTCCGGCCAACATCTGTGTACATGTTACCGTCTATTTATTGCTCCATGCATGTCAAATTCCCTGGGGTATGGACTTGCTTTACTCATTCATAATTGCATGAAATATCAACCAAATTCAGTAATTTTGACATGTATGGATAGCTTAGATCTGGCGCTACATGTTGCAATTATCGGCGGCTTCTTAGAGTTAAAACTTGTGGAGAAAATTCAAACCTCGCAATGTTTATTTTCTTTCCGGCCAACATCTGTGTGCATATTACCTTCTATTTATTGCTCCATGCCTGTCAAATTCCCTGGGGTATGACTTGCTTTACTCATTCAAAATTGCATGAAATATCAACCAAATTCAGTCATTTTGACATGTATGGATAGCTTAGATCTGGCGCTACATGTTGCAATTATCGGCGGCTTCTTAGAGTTAAAACTTGTGGAGAAAATTCAAACCTCGCAATGTTTATTTTCTTTCCGGCCAACATCTGTGTACATGTTACCGTCTATTTATTGCTCCATGCATGTCAAATTCCCTGGGGTATGGACTTGCTTTACTCATTCATAATTGCATGAAATATCAACCAAATTCAGTCATTTTGACATGTATGGATAGCTTAGATCTGGCGCTACATGTTGCAATTATCGGCGGCTTCTTAGAGTTAAAACTTGTGGAGAAAATTCAAACCTCGCAATGTTTATTTTCTTTCCGGCCAACATCTGTGTACATGTTACCGTCTATTTATTGCTCCATGCATGTCAAATTCCCTGGGGTATGGACTTGCTTTACTCATTCATAATTGCATGAAATATCAACCAAATTCAGTCATTTTGACATGTATGGATAGCTTAGATCTGGCGCTACATGTTGCAATTATCGGCGGCTTCTTAGAGTTAAAACTTGTGGAGAAAATTCAAACCTCGCAATGTTTATTTTCTTTCCGGCCAACATCTGTGTACATGTTACCGTCTATTTATTGCTCCATGCATGTCAAATTCCCTGGGGTATGGACTTGCTTTACTCATTCATAATTGCATGAAATATCAACCAAATTCAGTAATTTTGACATGTATGGATAGCTTAGATCTGGCGCTACATGTTGCAATTATCGGCGGCTTCTTAGAGTTAAAACTTGTGGAGAAAATTCAAACCTCGCAATGTTTATTTTCTTTCCGGCCAACATCTGTGTGCATATTACCTTCTATTTATTGCTCCATGCCTGTCAAATTCCCTGGGGTATGACTTGCTTTACTCATTCATAATTGCATGAAATATCAACCAAATTCAGTCATTTTGACATGTATGGATAGCTTAGATCTGGCGCTACATGTTGCAATTATCGGCGGCTTCTTAGAGTTAAAACTTGTGGAGAAAATTCAAACCTCGCAATGTTTATTTTCTTTCCGGCCAACATCTGTGTGCATATTACCTTCTATTTATTGCTCCATGCCTGTCAAATTCCCTGGGGTATGACTTGCTTTACTCATTCATAATTGCATGAAATATCAACCAAATTCAGTCATTTTGACATGTATGGATAGCTTAGATCTGGCGCTACATGTTGCAATTATCGGCGGCTTCTTAGAGTTAAAACTTGTGGAGAAAATTCAAACCTCGCAATGTTTATTTTCTTTCCGGCCAACATCTGTGTACATGTTACCGTCTATTTATTGCTCCATGCATGTCAAATTCCCTGGGGTATGGACTTGCTTTACTCATTCATAATTGCATGAAATATCAACCAAATTCAGTAATTTTGACATGTATGGATAGCGTAGATCTGGCGCTACATGTTGCAATTATCGGCGGCTTCTTAGAGTTAAAACTTGTGGAGAAAATTCAAACCTCGCAATGTTTATTTTCTTTCCGGCCAACATCTGTGTGCATATTACCTTCTATTTATTGCTCCATGCCTGTCAAATTCCCTGGGGTATGACTTGCTTTACTCATTCATAATTGCATGAAATATCAACCAAATTCAGTCATTTTGACATGTATGGATAGCTTAGATCTGGCGCTACATGTTGCAATTATCGGCGGCTTCTTAGAGTTAAAACTTGTGGAGAAAATTCAAACCTCGCAATGTTTATTTTCTTTCCGGCCAACATCTGTGTGCATATTACCTTCTATTTATTGCTCCATGCCTGTCAAATTCCCTGGGGTATGACTTGCTTTACTCATTCATAATTGCATGAAATATCAACCAAATTCAGTCATTTTGACATGTATGGATAGCTTAGATCTGGCGCTACATGTTGCAATTATCGGCGGCTTCTTAGAGTTAAAACTTGTGGAGAAAATTCAAACCTCGCAATGTTTATTTTCTTTCCGGCCAACATCTGTGTACATGTTACCGTCTATTTATTGCTCCATGCATGTCAAATTCCCTGGGGTATGGACTTGCTTTACTCATTCATAATTGCATGAAATATCAACCAAATTCAGTAATTTTGACATGTATGGATAGCTTAGATCTGGCGCTACATGTTGCAATTATCGGCGGCTTCTTAGAGTTAAAACTTGTGGAGAAAATTCAAACCTCGCAATGTTTATTTTCTTTCCGGCCAACATCTGTGTGCATATTACCTTCTATTTATTGCTCCATGCCTGTCAAATTCCCTGGGGTATGACTTGCTTTACTCATTCAAAATTGCATGAAATATCAACCAAATTCAGTCATTTTGACATGTATGGATAGCTTAGATCTGGCGCTACATGTTGCAATTATCGGCGGCTTCTTAGAGTTAAAACTTGTGGAGAAAATTCAAACCTCGCAATGTTTATTTTCTTTCCGGCCAACATCTGTGTACATGTTACCGTCTATTTATTGCTCCATGCATGTCAAATTCCCTGGGGTATGGACTTGCTTTACTCATTCATAATTGCATGAAATATCAACCAAATTCAGTCATTTTGACATGTATGGATAGCTTAGATCTGGCGCTACATGTTGCAATTATCGGCGGCTTCTTAGAGTTAAAACTTGTGGAGAAAATTCAAACCTCGCAATGTTTATTTTCTTTCCGGCCAACATCTGTGTACATGTTACCGTCTATTTATTGCTCCATGCATGTCAAATTCCCTGGGGTATGGACTTGCTTTACTCATTCATAATTGCATGAAATATCAACCAAATTCAGTCATTTTGACATGTATGGATAGCTTAGATCTGGCGCTACATGTTGCAATTATCGGCGGCTTCTTAGAGTTAAAACTTGTGGAGAAAATTCAAACCTCGCAATGTTTATTTTCTTTCCGGCCAACATCTGTGTACATGTTACCGTCTATTTATTGCTCCATGCATGTCAAATTCCCTGGGGTATGGACTTGCTTTACTCATTCATAATTGCATGAAATATCAACCAAATTCAGTAATTTTGACATGTATGGATAGCTTAGATCTGGCGCTACATGTTGCAATTATCGGCGGCTTCTTAGAGTTAAAACTTGTGGAGAAAATTCAAACCTCGCAATGTTTATTTTCTTTCCGGCCAACATCTGTGTTCATGTTACCGTCTATTTATTGCTCCATGCCTGTCAAATTCCCTGGGGTATGACTTGCTTTACTCATTCATAATTGCATGAAATATCAACCAAATTCAGTCATTTTGACATGTATGGATAGCTTAGATCTGGCGCTACATGTTGCAATTATCGGCGGCTTCTTAGAGTTAAAACTTGTGGAGAAAATTCAAACCTCGCAATGTTTATTTTCTTTCCGGCCAACATCTGTGTACATGTTACCGTCTATTTATTGCTCCATGCATGTCAAATTCCCTGGGGTATGGACTTGCTTTACTCATTCATAATTGCATGAAATATCAACCAAATTCAGTCATTTTGACATGTATGGATAGCTTAGATCTGGCGCTAAATGTTGCAATTATCGGCGGCTTCTTAGAGTTAAAACTTGTGGAGAAAATTCAAACCTCGCAATGTTTATTTTCTTTCCGGCCAACATCTGTGTACATGTTACCGTCTATTTATTGCTCCATGCATGTCAAATTCCCTGGGGTATGGACTTGCTTTACTCATTCATAATTGCATGAAATATCAACCAAATTCAGTAATTTTGACATGTATGGATAGCTTAGATCTGGCGCTACATGTTGCAATTATCGGCGGCTTCTTAGAGTTAAAACTTGTGGAGAAAATTCAAACCTCGCAATGTTTATTTTCTTTCCGGCCAACATCTGTGTGCATATTACCTTCTATTTATTGCTCCATGCCTGTCAAATTCCCTGGGGTATGACTTGCTTTACTCATTCATAATTGCATGAAATATCAACCAAATTCAGTCATTTTGACATGTATGGATAGCTTAGATCTGGCGCTACATGTTGCAATTATCGGCGGCTTCTTAGAGTTAAAACTTGTGGAGAAAATTCAAACCTCGCAATGTTTATTTTCTTTCCGGCCAACATCTGTGTACATGTTACCGTCTATTTATTGCTCCATGCATGTCAAATTCCCTGGGGTATGGACTTGCTTTACTCATTCATAATTGCATGAAATATCAACCAAATTCAGTCATTTTTGACATGTATGAATAGCTTAGATCTGGCGCTACATGTTGCAATTATCGGCGGCTTCTTAGAGTTAAAACTTGTGGAGAAAATTCAAACCTCGCAATGTTTATTTTCTTTCCGGCCAACATCTGTGTACATGTTACCGTCTATTTATTGCTCCATGCATGTCAAATTCCCTGGGGTATGGACTTGCTTTACTCATTCATAATTGCATGAAATATCAACCAAATTCAGTCATTTTGACATGTATGGATAGCTTAGATCTGGCGCTACATGTTGCAATTATCGGCGGCTTCTTAGAGTTAAAACTTGTGGAGAAAATTCAAACCTCGCAATGTTTATTTTCTTTCCGGCCAACATCTGTGTACATGTTACCGTCTATTTATTGCTCCATGCATGTCAAATTCCCTGGGGTATGGACTTGCTTTACTCATTCATAATTGCATGAAATATCAACCAAATTCAGTAATTTTGACATGTATGGATAGCTTAGATCTGGCGCTACATGTTGCAATTATCGGCGGCTTCTTAGAGTTAAAACTTGTGGAGAAAATTCAAACCTCGCAATGTTTATTTTCTTTCCGGCCAACATCTGTGTGCATATTACCTTCTATTTATTGCTCCATGCCTGTCAAATTCCCTGGGGTATGACTTGCTTTACTCATTCATAATTGCATGAAATATCAACCAAATTCAGTCATTTTGACATGTATGGATAGCTTAGATCTGGCGCTACATGTTGCAATTATCGGCGGCTTCTTAGAGTTAAAACTTGTGGAGAAAATTCAAACCTCGCAATGTTTATTTTCTTTCCGGCCAACATCTGTGTGCATATTACCTTCTATTTATTGCTCCATGCCTGTCAAATTCCCTGGGGTATGACTTGCTTTACTCATTCATAATTGCATGAAATATCAACCAAATTCAGTCATTTTGACATGTATGGATAGCTTAGATCTGGCGCTACATGTTGCAATTATCGGCGGCTTCTTAGAGTTAAAACTTGTGGAGAAAATTCAAACCTCGCAATGTTTATTTTCTTTCCGGCCAACATCTGTGTACATGTTACCGTCTATTTATTGCTCCATGCATGTCAAATTCCCTGGGGTATGGACTTGCTTTACTCATTCATAATTGCATGAAATATCAACCAAATTCAGTAATTTTGACATGTATGGATAGCTTAGATCTGGCGCTACATGTTGCAATTATCGGCGGCTTCTTAGAGTTAAAACTTGTGGAGAAAATTCAAACCTCGCAATGTTTATTTTCTTTCCGGCCAACATCTGTGTGCATATTACCTTCTATTTATTGCTCCATGCCTGTCAAATTCCCTGGGGTATGACTTGCTTTACTCATTCATAATTGCATGAAATATCAACCAAATTCAGTCATTTTGACATGTATGGATAGCTTAGATCTGGCGCTACATGTTGCAATTATCGGCGGCTTCTTAGAGTTAAAACTTGTGGAGAAAATTCAAACCTCGCAATGTTTATTTTCTTTCCGGCCAACATCTGTGTGCATATTACCTTCTATTTATTGCTCCATGCCTGTCAAATTCCCTGGGGTATGACTTGCTTTACTCATTCATAATTGCATGAAATATCAACCAAATTCAGTCATTTTGACATGTATGGATAGCTTAGATCTGGCGCTACATGTTGCAATTATCGGCGGCTTCTTAGAGTTAAAACTTGTGGAGAAAATTCAAACCTCGCAATGTTTATTTTCTTTCCGGCCAACATCTGTGTACATGTTACCGTCTATTTATTGCTCCATGCATGTCAAATTCCCTGGGGTATGGACTTGCTTTACTCATTCATAATTGCATGAAATATCAACCAAATTCAGTAATTTTGACATGTATGGATAGCTTAGATCTGGCGCTACATGTTGCAATTATCGGCGGCTTCTTAGAGTTAAAACTTGTGGAGAAAATTCAAACCTCGCAATGTTTATTTTCTTTCCGGCCAACATCTGTGTGCATATTACCTTCTATTTATTGCTCCATGCCTGTCAAATTCCCTGGGGTATGACTTGCTTTACTCATTCAAAATTGCATGAAATATCAACCAAATTCAGTCATTTTGACATGTATGGATAGCTTAGATCTGGCGCTACATGTTGCAATTATCGGCGGCTTCTTAGAGTTAAAACTTGTGGAGAAAATTCAAACCTCGCAATGTTTATTTTCTTTCCGGCCAACATCTGTGTACATGTTACCGTCTATTTATTGCTCCATGCATGTCAAATTCCCTGGGGTATGGACTTGCTTTACTCATTCATAATTGCATGAAATATCAACCAAATTCAGTCATTTTGACATGTATGGATAGCTTAGATCTAGCGCTACATGTTGCAATTATCGGCGGCTTCTTAGAGTTAAAACTTGTGGAGAAAATTCAAACCTCGCAATGTTTATTTTCTTTCCGGCCAACATCTGTGTACATGTTACCGTCTATTTATTGCTCCATGCCTGTCAAATTCCCTGGGGTATGGACTTGCTTTACTCATTCATAATTGCATGAAATATCAACCAAATTCAGTCATTTTGACATGTATGGATAGCTTAGATCTGGCGCTACATGTTGCAATTATCGGCGGCTTCTTAGAGTTAAAACTTGTGGAGAAAATTCAAACCTCGCAATGTTTATTTTCTTTCCGGCCAACATCTGTGTGCATATTACCTTCTATTTATTGCTCCATGCCTGTCAAATTCCCTGGGGTATGACTTGCTTTACTCATTCATAATTGCATGAAATATCAACCAAATTCAGTCATTTTGACATGTATGGATAGCTTAGATCTGGCGCTACATGTTGCAATTATCGGCGGCTTCTTAGAGTTAAAACTTGTGGAGAAAATTCAAACCTCGCAATGTTTATTTTCTTTCCGGCCAACATCTGTGTACATGTTACCGTCTATTTATTGCTCCATGCATGTCAAATTCCCTGGGGTATGGACTTGCTTTACTCATTCATAATTGCATGAAATATCAACCAAATTCAGTAATTTTGACATGTATGGATAGCTTAGATCTGGCGCTACATGTTGCAATTATCGGCGGCTTCTTAGAGTTAAAACTTGTGGAGAAAATTCAAACCTCGCAATGTTTATTTTCTTTCCGGCCAACATCTGTGTGCATATTACCTTCTATTTATTGCTCCATGCCTGTCAAATTCCCTGGGGTATGACTTGCTTTACTCATTCATAATTGCATGAAATATCAACCAAATTCAGTCATTTTGACATGTATGGATAGCTTAGATCTGGCGCTACATGTTGCAATTATCGGCGGCTTCTTAGAGTTAAAACTTGTGGAGAAAATTCAAACCTCGCAATGTTTATTTTCTTTCCGGCCAACATCTGTGTGCATATTACCTTCTATTTATTGCTCCATGCCTGTCAAATTCCCTGGGGTATGACTTGCTTTACTCATTCATAATTGCATGAAATATCAACAAAATTCAGTCATTTTGACATGTATGGATAGCTTAGATCTGGCGCTACATGTTGCAATTATCGGCGGCTTCTTAGAGTTAAAACTTGTGGAGAAAATTCAAACCTCGCAATGTTTATTTTCTTTCCGGCCAACATCTGTGTACATGTTACCGTCTATTTATTGCTCCATGCATGTCAAATTCCCTGGGGTATGGACTTGCTTTACTCATTCATAATTGCATGAAATATCAACCAAATTCAGTAATTTTGACATGTATGGATAGCTTAGATCTGGCGCTACATGTTGCAATTATCGGCGGCTTCTTAGAGTTAAAACTTGTGGAGAAAATTCAAACCTCGCAATGTTTATTTTCTTTCCGGCCAACATCTGTGTGCATATTACCTTCTATTTATTGCTCCATGCCTGTCAAATTCCCTGGGGTATGACTTGCTTTACTCATTCAAAATTGCATGAAATATCAACCAAATTCAGTCATTTTGACATGTATGGATAGCTTAGATCTGGCGCTACATGTTGCAATTATCGGCGGCTTCTTAGAGTTAAAACTTGTGGAGAAAATTCAAACCTCGCAATGTTTATTTTCTTTCCGGCCAACATCTGTGTACATGTTACCGTCTATTTATTGCTCCATGCATGTCAAATTCCCTGGGGTATGGACTTGCTTTACTCATTCATAATTGCATGAAATATCAACTAAATTCAGTCATTTTGACATGTATGGATAGCTTAGATCTGGCGCTACATGTTGCAATTATCGGCGGCTTCTTAGAGTTAAAACTTGTGGAGAAAATTCAAACCTCGCAATGTTTATTTTCTTTCCGGCCAACATCTGTGTACATGTTACCGTCTATTTATTGCTCCATGTATGTCAAATTCCCTGGGGTATGGACTTGCTTTACTCATTCATAATTGCATGAAATATCAACCAAATTCAGTCATTTTGACATGTATGGATAGCTTAGATCTGGCGCTACATGTTGCAATTATCGGCGGCTTCTTAGAGTTAAAACTTGTGGAGAAAATTCAAACCTCGCAATGTTTATTTTCTTTCCGGCCAACATCTGTGTACATGTTACCGTCTATTTATTGCTCCATGCATGTCAAATTCCCTGGGGTATGGACTTGCTTTACTCATTCATAATTGCATGAAATATCAACCAAATTCAGTAATTTTGACATGTATGGATAGCTTAGATCTGGCGCTACATGTTGCAATTATCGGCGGCTTCTTAGAGTTAAAACTTGTGGAGAAAATTCAAACCTCGCAATGTTTATTTTCTTTCCGGCCAACATCTGTGTTCATGTTACCGTCTATTTATTGCTCCATGCCTGTCAAATTCCCTGGGGTATGACTTGCTTTACTCATTCATAATTGCATGAAATATCAACCAAATTCAGTCATTTTGACATGTATGGATAGCTTAGATCTGGCGCTACATGTTGCAATTATCGGCGGCTTCTTAGAGTTAAAACTTGTGGAGAAAATTCAAACCTCGCAATGTTTATTTTCTTTCCGGCCAACATTTGTGTACATGTTACCGTCTATTTATTGCTCCATGCATGTCAAATTCCCTGGGGTATGGACTTGCTTTACTCATTCATAATTGCATGAAATATCAACCAAATTCAGTCATTTTGACATGTATGGATAGCTTAGATCTGGCGCTACATGTTGCAATTATCGGCGGCTTCTTAGAGTTAAAACTTGTGGAGAAAATTCAAACCTCGCAATGTTTATTTTCTTTCCGGCCAACATCTGTGTACATGTTACCGTCTATTTATTGCTCCATGCCTGTCAAATTCCCTGGGGTATGGACTTGCTTTACTCATTCATAATTGCATGAAATATCAACCAAATTCAGTCATTTTGACATGTATGGATAGCTTAGATCTGGCGCTACATGTTGCAATTATCGGCGGCTTCTTAGAGTTAAAACTTGTGGAGAAAATTCAAACATCGCAATGTTTATTTTCTTTCCGGCCAACATCTGTGTGCATATTACCTTCTATTTATTGCTCCATGCCTGTCAAATTCCCTGGGGTATGACTTGCTTTACTCATTCATAATTGCATGAAATATCAACCAAATTCAGTCATTTTGACATGTATGGATAGCTTAGATCTGGCGCTACATGTTGCAATTATCGGCGGCTTCTTAGAGTTAAAACTTGTGGAGAAAATTCAAACCTCGCAATGTTTATTTTCTTTCCGGCCAACATCTGTGTGCATATTACCTTCTATTTATTGCTCCATGCCTGTCAAATTCCCTGGGGTATGACTTGCTTTACTCATTCATAATTGCATGAAATATCAACAAAATTCAGTCATTTTGACATGTATGGATAGCTTAGATCTGGCGCTACATGTTGCAATTATCGGCGGCTTCTTAGAGTTAAAACTTGTGGAGAAAATTCAAACCTCGCAATGTTTATTTTCTTTCCGGCCAACATCTGTGTACATGTTACCGTCTATTTATTGCTCCATGCATGTCAAATTCCCTGGGGTATGGACTTGCTTTACTCATTCATAATTGCATGAAATATCAACCAAATTCAGTCATTTTGACATGTATGGATAGCTTAGATCTGGCGCTACATGTTGCAATTATCGGCGGCTTCTTAGAGTTAAAACTTGTGGAGAAAATTCAAACCTCGCAATGTTTATTTTCTTTCCGGCCAACATCTGTGTACATGTTACCGTCTATTTATTGCTCCATGTATGTCAAATTCCCTGGGGTATGGACTTGCTTTACTCATTCATAATTGCATGAAATATCAACCAAATTCAGTCATTTTGACATGTATGGATAGCTTAGATCTGGCGCTACATGTTGCAATTATCGGCGGCTTCTTAGAGTTAAAACTTGTGGAGAAAATTCAAACCTCGCAATGTTTATTTTCTTTCCGGCCAACATCTGTGTACATGTTACCGTCTATTTATTGCTCCATGCATGTCAAATTCCCTGGGGTATGGACTTGCTTTACTCATTCATAATTGCATGAAATATCAACCAAATTCAGTCATTTTGACATGTATGGATAGCTTAGATCTGGCGCTACATGTTGCAATTATCGGCGGCTTCTTAGAGTTAAAACTTGTGGAGAAAATTCAAACCTCGCAATGTTTATTTTCTTTCCGGCCAACATCTGTGTTCATGTTACCGTCTATTTATTGCTCCATGCCTGTCAAATTCCCTGGGGTATGACTTGCTTTACTCATTCATAATTGCATGAAATATCAACCAAATTCAGTCATTTTGACATGTATGGATAGCTTAGATCTGGCGCTACATGTTGCAATTATCGGCGGCTTCTTAGAGTTAAAACTTGTGGAGAAAATTCAAACCTCGCAATGTTTATTTTCTTTCCGGCCAACATTTGTGTACATGTTACCGTCTATTTATTGCTCCATGCATGTCAAATTCCCTGGGGTATGGACTTGCTTTACTCATTCATAATTGCATGAAATATCAACCAAATTCAGTCATTTTGACATGTATGGATAGCTTAGATCTGGCGCTACATGTTGCAATTATCGGCGGCTTCTTAGAGTTAAAACTTGTGGAGAAAATTCAAACCTCGCAATGTTTATTTTCTTTCCGGCCAACATCTGTGTACATGTTACCGTCTATTTATTGCTCCATGCCTGTCAAATTCCCTGGGGTATGGACTTGCTTTACTCATTCATAATTGCATGAAATATCAACCAAATTCAGTAATTTTGACATGTATGGATAGCTTAGATCTGGCGCTACATGTTGCAATTATCGGCGGCTTCTTAGAGTTAAAACTTGTGGAGAAAATTCAAACATCGCAATGTTTATTTTCTTTCCGGCCAACATCTGTGTGCATATTACCTTCTATTTATTGCTCCATGCCTGTCAAATTCCCTGGGGTATGACTTGCTTTACTCATTCATAATTGCATGAAATATCAACCAAATTCAGTCATTTTGACATGTATGGATAGCTTAGATCTGGCGCTACATGTTGCAATTATCGGCGGCTTCTTAGAGTTAAAACTTGTGGAGAAAATTCAAACCTCGCAATGTTTATTTTCTTTCCGGCCAACATCTGTGTGCATATTACCTTCTATTTATTGCTCCATGCCTGTCAAATTCCCTGGGGTATGACTTGCTTTACTCATTCATAATTGCATGAAATATCAACAAAATTCAGTCATTTTGACATGTATGGATAGCTTAGATCTGGCGCTACATGTTGCAATTATCGGCGGCTTCTTAGAGTTAAAACTTGTGGAGAAAATTCAAACCTCGCAATGTTTATTTTCTTTCCGGCCAACATCTGTGTACATGTTACCGTCTATTTATTGCTCCATGCATGTCAAATTCCCTGGGGTATGGACTTGCTTTACTCATTCATAATTGCATGAAATATCAACCAAATTCAGTAATTTTGACATGTATGGATAGCTTAGATCTGGCGCTACATGTTGCAATTATCGGCGGCTTCTTAGAGTTAAAACTTGTGGAGAAAATTCAAACCTCGCAATGTTTATTTTCTTTCCGGCCAACATCTGTGTGCATATTACCTTCTATTTATTGCTCCATGCCTGTCAAATTCCCTGGGGTATGACTTGCTTTACTCATTCAAAATTGCATGAAATATCAACCAAATTCAGTCATTTTGACATGTATGGATAGCTTAGATCTGGCGCTACATGTTGCAATTATCGGCGGCTTCTTAGAGTTAAAACTTGTGGAGAAAATTCAAACCTCGCAATGTTTATTTTCTTTCCGGCCAACATCTGTGTACATGTTACCGTCTATTTATTGCTCCATGCATGTCAAATTCCCTGGGGTATGGACTTGCTTTACTCATTCATAATTGCATGAAATATCAACCAAATTCAGTCATTTTGACATGTATGGATAGCTTAGATCTGGCGCTACATGTTGCAATTATCGGCGGCTTCTTAGAGTTAAAACTTGTGGAGAAAATTCAAACCTCGCAATGTTTATTTTCTTTCCGGCCAACATCTGTGTACATGTTACCGTCTATTTATTGCTCCATGCATGTCAAATTCCCTGGGGTATGGACTTGCTTTACTCATTCATAATTGCATGAAATATCAACCACATTCAGTCATTTTGACATGTATGGATAGCTTAGATCTGGCGCTACATGTTGCAATTATCGGCGGCTTCTTAGAGTTAAAACTTGTGGAGAAAATTCAAACCTCGCAATGTTTATTTTCTTTCCGGCCAACATCTGTGTACATGTTACCGTCTATTTATTGCTCCATGCATGTCAAATTCCCTGGGGTATGGACTTGCTTTACTCATTCATAATTGCATGAAATATCAACCAAATTCAGTAATTTTGACATGTATGGATAGCTTAGATCTGGCGCTACATGTTGCAATTATCGGCGGCTTCTTAGAGTTAAAACTTGTGGAGAAAATTCAAACCTCGCAATGTTTATTTTCTTTCCGGCCAACATCTGTGTGCATATTACCTTCTATTTATTGCTCCATGCCTGTCAAATTCCCTGGGGTATGACTTGCTTTACTCATTCATAATTGCATGAAATATCAACCAAATTCAGTCATTTTGACATGTATGGATAGCTTAGATCTGGCGCTACATGTTGCAATTATCGGCGGCTTCTTAGAGTTAAAACTTGTGGAGAAAATTCAAACCTCGCAATGTTTATTTTCTTTCCGGCCAACATCTGTGTGCATATTACCTTCTATTTATTGCTCCATGCCTGTCAAATTCCCTGGGGTATGACTTGCTTTACTCATTCATAATTGCATGAAATATCAACCAAATTCAGTCATTTTGACATGTATGGATAGCTTAGATCTGGCGCTACATGTTGCAATTATCGGCGGCTTCTTAGAGTTAAAACTTGTGGAGAAAATTCAAACCTCGCAATGTTTATTTTCTTTCCGGCCAACATCTGTGTACATGTTACCGTCTATTTATTGCTCCATGCATGTCAAATTCCCTGGGGTATGGACTTGCTTTACTCATTCATAATTGCATGAAATATCAACCAAATTCAGTAATTTTGACATGTATGGATAGCTTAGATCTGGCGCTACATGTTGCAATTATCGGCGGCTTCTTAGAGTTAAAACTTGTGGAGAAAATTCAAACCTCGCAATGTTTATTTTCTTTCCGGCCAACATCTGTGTGCATATTACCTTCTATTTATTGCTCCATGCCTGTCAAATTCCCTGGGGTATGACTTGCTTTACTCATTCATAATTGCATGAAATATCAACCAAATTCAGTCATTTTGACATGTATGGATAGCTTAGATCTGGCGCTACATGTTGCAATTATCGGCGGCTTCTTAGAGTTAAAACTTGTGGAGAAAATTCAAACCTCGCAATGTTTATTTTCTTTCCGGCCAACATCTGTGTGCATATTACCTTCTATTTATTGCTCCATGCCTGTCAAATTCCCTGGGGTATGACTTGCTTTACTCATTCATAATTGCATGAAATATCAACCAAATTCAGTCATTTTGACATGTATGGATAGCTTAGATCTGGCGCTACATGTTGCAATTATCGGCGGCTTCTTAGAGTTAAAACTTGTGGAGAAAATTCAAACCTCGCAATGTTTATTTTCTTTCCGGCCAACATCTGTGTACATGTTACCTTCTATTTATTGCTCCATGCATGTCAAATTCCCTGGGGTATGGACTTGCTTTACTCATTCATAATTGCATGAAATATCAACCAAATTCAGTAATTTTGACATGTATGGATAGCTTAGATCTGGCGCTACATGTTGCAATTATCGGCGGCTTCTTAGAGTTAAAACTTGTGGAGAAAATTCAAACCTCGCAATGTTTATGTTCTTTCCTGCCAACATCTGTGTACATGTTACCGTCTATTTATTGCTCCATGCATGTCAAATTCCCTGGGGTATGGACTTGCTTTACTCATTCATAATTGCATGAAATATCAACCAAATTCAGTCATTTTGACATGTATGGATAGCTTAGATCTGGCGCTACATGTTGCAATTATCGGCGGCTTCTTAGAGTTAAAACTTGTGGAGAAAATTCAAACCTCGCAATGTTTATTTTCTTTCCGGCCAACATCTGTGTACATGTTACCGTCTATTTATTGCTCCATGCATGTCAAATTCCCTGGGGTATGGACTTGCTTTACTCATTCATAATTGCATGAAATATCAACCAAATTCAGTCATTTTGACATGTATGGATAGCTTAGATCTGGCGCTACATGTTGCAATTATCGGCGGCTTCTTAGAGTTAAAACTTGTGGAGAAAATTCAAACCTCGAATGTTTATTTTCTTTCCGGCCAACATCTGTGTACATGTTACCGTCTATTTATTGCTCCATGCATGTCAAATTCCCTGGGGTATGGACTTGCTTTACTCATTCATAATTGCATGAAATATCAACCAAATTCAGTCATTTTGACATGTATGGATAGCTTAGATCTGGCGCTACATGTTGCAATTATCGGCGGCTTCTTAGAGTTAAAACTTGTGGAGAAAATTCAAACCTCGCAATGTTTATTTTCTTTCCGGCCAACATCTGTGTGCATATTACCTTCTATTTATTGCTCCATGCCTGTCAAATTCCCTGGGGTATGACTTGCTTTACTCATTCATAATTGCATGAAATATCAACCAAATTCAGTCATTTTGACATGTATGGATAGCTTAGATCTGGCGCTACATGTTGCAATTATCGGCGGCTTCTTAGAGTTAAAACTTGTGGAGAAAATTCAAACCTCGCAATGTTTATTTTCTTTCCGGCCAACATCTGTGTACATGTTACCGTCTATTTATTGCTCCATGCCTGTCAAATTCCCTGGGGTATGGACTTGCTTTACTCATTCATAATTGCATGAAATATCAACCAAATTCAGTCATTTTGACATGTATGGATAGCTTAGATCTGGCGCTACATGTTGCAATTATCGGCGGCTTCTTAGAGTTAAAACTTGTGGAGAAAATTCAAACATCGCAATGTTTATTTTCTTTCCGGCCAACATCTGTGTGCATATTACCTTCTATTTATTGCTCCATGCCTGTCAAATTCCCTGGGGTATGACTTGCTTTACTCATTCATAATTGCATGAAATATCAACCAAATTCAGTCATTTTGACATGTATGGATAGCTTAGATCTGGCGCTACATGTTGCAATTATCGGCGGCTTCTTAGAGTTAAAACTTGTGGAGAAAATTCAAACCTCGCAATGTTTATTTTCTTTCCGGCCAACATCTGTGTGCATATTACCTTCTATTTATTGCTCCATGCCTGTCAAATTCCCTGGGGTATGACTTGCTTTACTCATTCATAATTGCATGAAATATCAACAAAATTCAGTCATTTTGACATGTATGGATAGCTTAGATCTGGCGCTACATGTTGCAATTATCGGCGGCTTCTTAGAGTTAAAACTTGTGGAGAAAATTCAAACCTCGCAATGTTTATTTTCTTTCCGGCCAACATCTGTGTACATGTTACCGTCTATTTATTGCTCCATGCATGTCAAATTCCCTGGGGTATGGACTTGCTTTACTCATTCATAATTGCATGAAATATCAACCAAATTCAGTCATTTTGACATGTATGGATAGCTTAGATCTGGCGCTACATGTTGCAATTATCGGCGGCTTCTTAGAGTTAAAACTTGTGGAGAAAATTCAAACCTCGCAATGTTTATTTTCTTTCCGGCCAACATCTGTGTACATGTTACCGTCTATTTATTGCTCCATGTATGTCAAATTCCCTGGGGTATGGACTTGCTTTACTCATTCATAATTGCATGAAATATCAACCAAATTCAGTCATTTTGACATGTATGGATAGCTTAGATCTGGCGCTACATGTTGCAATTATCGGCGGCTTCTTAGAGTTAAAACTTGTGGAGAAAATTCAAACCTCGCAATGTTTATTTTCTTTCCGGCCAACATCTGTGTACATGTTACCGTCTATTTATTGCTCCATGCATGTCAAATTCCCTGGGGTATGGACTTGCTTTACTCATTCATAATTGCATGAAATATCAACCAAATTCAGTCATTTTGACATGTATGGATAGCTTAGATCTGGCGCTACATGTTGCAATTATCGGCGGCTTCTTAGAGTTAAAACTTGTGGAGAAAATTCAAACCTCGCAATGTTTATTTTCTTTCCGGCCAACATCTGTGTTCATGTTACCGTCTATTTATTGCTCCATGCCTGTCAAATTCCCTGGGGTATGACTTGCTTTACTCATTCATAATTGCATGAAATATCAACCAAATTCAGTCATTTTGACATGTATGGATAGCTTAGATCTGGCGCTACATGTTGCAATTATCGGCGGCTTCTTAGAGTTAAAACTTGTGGAGAAAATTCAAACCTCGCAATGTTTATTTTCTTTCCGGCCAACATTTGTGTACATGTTACCGTCTATTTATTGCTCCATGCATGTCAAATTCCCTGGGGTATGGACTTGCTTTACTCATTCATAATTGCATGAAATATCAACCAAATTCAGTCATTTTGACATGTATGGATAGCTTAGATCTGGCGCTACATGTTGCAATTATCGGCGGCTTCTTAGAGTTAAAACTTGTGGAGAAAATTCAAACCTCGCAATGTTTATTTTCTTTCCGGCCAACATCTGTGTACATGTTACCGTCTATTTATTGCTCCATGCCTGTCAAATTCCCTGGGGTATGGACTTGCTTTACTCATTCATAATTGCATGAAATATCAACCAAATTCAGTAATTTTGACATGTATGGATAGCTTAGATCTGGCGCTACATGTTGCAATTATCGGCGGCTTCTTAGAGTTAAAACTTGTGGAGAAAATTCAAACATCGCAATGTTTATTTTCTTTCCGGCCAACATCTGTGTGCATATTACCTTCTATTTATTGCTCCATGCCTGTCAAATTCCCTGGGGTATGACTTGCTTTACTCATTCATAATTGCATGAAATATCAACCAAATTCAGTCATTTTGACATGTATGGATAGCTTAGATCTGGCGCTACATGTTGCAATTATCGGCGGCTTCTTAGAGTTAAAACTTGTGGAGAAAATTCAAACCTCGCAATGTTTATTTTCTTTCCGGCCAACATCTGTGTGCATATTACCTTCTATTTATTGCTCCATGCCTGTCAAATTCCCTGGGGTATGACTTGCTTTACTCATTCATAATTGCATGAAATATCAACAAAATTCAGTCATTTTGACATGTATGGATAGCTTAGATCTGGCGCTACATGTTGCAATTATCGGCGGCTTCTTAGAGTTAAAACTTGTGGAGAAAATTCAAACCTCGCAATGTTTATTTTCTTTCCGGCCAACATCTGTGTACATGTTACCGTCTATTTATTGCTCCATGCATGTCAAATTCCCTGGGGTATGGACTTGCTTTACTCATTCATAATTGCATGAAATATCAACCAAATTCAGTAATTTTGACATGTATGGATAGCTTAGATCTGGCGCTACATGTTGCAATTATCGGCGGCTTCTTAGAGTTAAAACTTGTGGAGAAAATTCAAACCTCGCAATGTTTATTTTCTTTCCGGCCAACATCTGTGTGCATATTACCTTCTATTTATTGCTCCATGCCTGTCAAATTCCCTGGGGTATGACTTGCTTTACTCATTCAAAATTGCATGAAATATCAACCAAATTCAGTCATTTTGACATGTATGGATAGCTTAGATCTGGCGCTACATGTTGCAATTATCGGCGGCTTCTTAGAGTTAAAACTTGTGGAGAAAATTCAAACCTCGCAATGTTTATTTTCTTTCCGGCCAACATCTGTGTACATGTTACCGTCTATTTATTGCTCCATGCATGTCAAATTCCCTGGGGTATGGACTTGCTTTACTCATTCATAATTGCATGAAATATCAACCAAATTCAGTCATTTTGACATGTATGGATAGCTTAGATCTGGCGCTACATGTTGCAATTATCGGCGGCTTCTTAGAGTTAAAACTTGTGGAGAAAATTCAAACCTCGCAATGTTTATTTTCTTTCCGGCCAACATCTGTGTACATGTTACCGTCTATTTATTGCTCCATGCATGTCAAATTCCCTGGGGTATGGACTTGCTTTACTCATTCATAATTGCATGAAATATCAACCACATTCAGTCATTTTGACATGTATGGATAGCTTAGATCTGGCGCTACATGTTGCAATTATCGGCGGCTTCTTAGAGTTAAAACTTGTGGAGAAAATTCAAACCTCGCAATGTTTATTTTCTTTCCGGCCAACATCTGTGTACATGTTACCGTCTATTTATTGCTCCATGCATGTCAAATTCCCTGGGGTATGGACTTGCTTTACTCATTCATAATTGCATGAAATATCAACCAAATTCAGTAATTTTGACATGTATGGATAGCTTAGATCTGGCGCTACATGTTGCAATTATCGGCGGCTTCTTAGAGTTAAAACTTGTGGAGAAAATTCAAACCTCGCAATGTTTATTTTCTTTCCGGCCAACATCTGTGTTCATGTTACCGTCTATTTATTGCTCCATGCCTGTCAAATTCCCTGGGGTATGACTTGCTTTACTCATTCATAATTGCATGAAATATCAACCAAATTCAGTCATTTTGACATGTATGGATAGCTTAGATCTGGCGCTACATGTTGCAATTATCGGCGGCTTCTTAGAGTTAAAACTTGTGGAGAAAATTCAAACCTCGCAATGTTTATTTTCTTTCCGGCCAACATTTGTGTACATGTTACCGTCTATTTATTGCTCCATGCATGTCAAATTCCCTGGGGTATGGACTTGCTTTACTCATTCATAATTGCATGAAATATCAACCAAATTCAGTCATTTTGACATGTATGGATAGCTTAGATCTGGCGCTACATGTTGCAATTATCGGCGGCTTCTTAGAGTTAAAACTTGTGGAGAAAATTCAAACCTCGCAATGTTTATTTTCTTTCCGGCCAACATCTGTGTACATGTTACCGTCTATTTATTGCTCCATGCCTGTCAAATTCCCTGGGGTATGGACTTGCTTTACTCATTCATAATTGCATGAAATATCAACCAAATTCAGTAATTTTGACATGTATGGATAGCTTAGATCTGGCGCTACATGTTGCAATTATCGGCGGCTTCTTAGAGTTAAAACTTGTGGAGAAAATTCAAACATCGCAATGTTTATTTTCTTTCCGGCCAACATCTGTGTGCATATTACCTTCTATTTATTGCTCCATGCCTGTCAAATTCCCTGGGGTATGACTTGCTTTACTCATTCATAATTGCATGAAATATCAACCAAATTCAGTCATTTTGACATGTATGGATAGCTTAGATCTGGCGCTACATGTTGCAATTATCGGCGGCTTCTTAGAGTTAAAACTTGTGGAGAAAATTCAAACCTCGCAATGTTTATTTTCTTTCCGGCCAACATCTGTGTGCATATTACCTTCTATTTATTGCTCCATGCCTGTCAAATTCCCTGGGGTATGACTTGCTTTACTCATTCATAATTGCATGAAATATCAACCAAATTCAGTCATTTTGACATGTATGGATAGCTTAGATCTGGCGCTACATGTTGCAATTATCGGCGGCTTCTTAGAGTTAAAACTTGTGGAGAAAATTCAAACCTCGCAATGTTTATTTTCTTTCCGGCCAACATCTGTGTACATGTTACCGTCTATTTATTGCTCCATGCATGTCAAATTCCCTGGGGTATGGACTTGCTTTACTCATTCATAATTGCATGAAATATCAACCAAATTCAGTAATTTTGACATGTATGGATAGCTTAGATCTGGCGCTACATGTTGCAATTATCGGCGGCTTCTTAGAGTTAAAACTTGTGGAGAAAATTCAAACCTCGCAATGTTTATTTTCTTTCCGGCCAACATCTGTGTACATGTTACCGTCTATTTATTGCTCCATGCATGTCAAATTCCCTGGGGTATGGACTTGCTTTACTCATTCATAATTGCATGAAATATCAACCAAATTCAGTAATTTTGACATGTATGGATAGCTTAGATCTGGCGCTACATGTTGCAATTATCGGCGGCTTCTTAGAGTTAAAACTTGTGGAGAAAATTCAAACCTCGCAATGTTTATTTTCTTTCCGGCCAACATCTGTGTGCATATTACCTTCTATTTATTGCTCCATGCCTGTCAAATTCCCTGGGGTATGACTTGCTTTACTCATTCATAATTGCATGAAATATCAACCAAATTCAGTCATTTTGACATGTATGGATAGCTTAGATCTGGCGCTACATGTTGCAATTATCGGCGGCTTCTTAGAGTTAAAACTTGTGGAGAAAATTCAAACCTCGCAATGTTTATTTTCTTTCCGGCCAACATCTGTGTGCATATTACCTTCTATTTATTGCTCCATGCCTGTCAAATTCCCTGGGGTATGACTTGCTTTACTCATTCATAATTGCATGAAATATCAACCAAATTCAGTCATTTTGACATGTATGGATAGCTTAGATCTGGCGCTACATGTTGCAATTATCGGCGGCTTCTTAGAGTTAAAACTTGTGGAGAAAATTCAAACCTCGCAATGTTTATTTTCTTTCCGGCCAACATCTGTGTACATGTTACCGTCTATTTATTGCTCCATGCATGTCAAATTCCCTGGGGTATGGACTTGCTTTACTCATTCATAATTGCATGAAATATCAACCAAATTCAGTAATTTTGACATGTATGGATAGCTTAGATCTGGCGCTACATGTTGCAATTATCGGCGGCTTCTTAGAGTTAAAACTTGTGGAGAAAATTCAAACCTCGCAATGTTTATTTTCTTTCCGGCCAACATCTGTGTGCATATTACCTTCTATTTATTGCTCCATGCCTGTCAAATTCCCTGGGGTATGACTTGCTTTACTCATTCATAATTGCATGAAATATCAACCAAATTCAGTCATTTTGACATGTATGGATAGCTTAGATCTGGCGCTACATGTTGCAATTATCGGCGGCTTCTTAGAGTTAAAACTTGTGGAGAAAATTCAAACCTCGCAATGTTTATTTTCTTTCCGGCCAACATCTGTGTACATGTTACCGTCTATTTATTGCTCCATGCATGTCAAATTCCCTGGGGTATGGACTTGCTTTACTCATTCATAATTGCATGAAATATCAACCAAATTCAGTCATTTTTGACATGTATGGATAGCTTAGATCTGGCGCTACATGTTGCAATTATCGGCGGCTTCTTAGAGTTAAAACTTGTGGAGAAAATTCAAACCTCGCAATGTTTATTTTCTTTCCGGCCAACATCTGTGTACATGTTACCGTCTATTTATTGCTCCATGCATGTCAAATTCCCTGGGGTATGGACTTGCTTTACTCATTCATAATTGCATGAAATATCAACCAAATTCAGTCATTTTGACATGTATGGATAGCTTAGATCTGGCGCTACATGTTGCAATTATCGGCGGCTTCTTAGAGTTAAAACTTGTGGAGAAAATTCAAACCTCGCAATGTTTATTTTCTTTCCGGCCAACATCTGTGTACATGTTACCGTCTATTTATTGCTCCATGCATGTCAAATTCCCTGGGGTATGGACTTGCTTTACTCATTCATAATTGCATGAAATATCAACCAAATTCAGTAATTTTGACATGTATGGATAGCTTAGATCTGGCGCTACATGTTGCAATTATCGGCGGCTTCTTAGAGTTAAAACTTGTGGAGAAAATTCAAACCTCGCAATGTTTATTTTCTTTCCGGCCAACATCTGTGTGCATATTACCTTCTATTTATTGCTCCATGCCTGTCAAATTCCCTGGGGTATGACTTGCTTTACTCATTCATAATTGCATGAAATATCAACCAAATTCAGTCATTTTGACATGTATGGATAGCTTAGATCTGGCGCTACATGTTGCAATTATCGGCGGCTTCTTAGAGTTAAAACTTGTGGAGAAAATTCAAACCTCGCAATGTTTATTTTCTTTCCGGCCAACATCTGTGTACATGTTACCGTCTATTTATTGCTCCATGCATGTCAAATTCCCTGGGGTATGGACTTGCTTTACTCATTCATAATTGCATGAAACATCAACCAAATTCAGTCATTTTGACATGTATGGATAGCTTAGATCTGGCGCTACATGTTGCAATTATCGGCGGCTTCTTAGAGTTAAAACTTGTGGAGAAAATTCAAACCTCGCAATGTTTATTTTCTTTCCGGCCAACATCTGTGTGCATATTACCTTCTATTTATTGCTCCATGCCTGTCAAATTCCCTGGGGTATGACTTGCTTTACTCATTCATAATTGCATGAAATATCAACCAAATTCAGTAATTTTGACATGTATGGATAGCTTAGATCTGGCGCTACATGTTGCAATTATCGGCGGCTTCTTAGAGTTAAAACTTGTGGAGAAAATTCAAACCTCGCAATGTTTATTTTCTTTCCGGCCAACATCTGTGTGCATATTACCTTCTATTTATTGCTCCATGCCTGTCAAATTCCCTGGGGTATGACTTGCTTTACTCATTCATAATTGCATGAAATATCAACCAAATTCAGTCATTTTGACATGTATGGATAGCTTAGATCTGGCGCTACATGTTGCAATTATCGGCGGCTTCTTAGAGTTAAAACTTGTGGAGAAAATTCAAACCTCGCAATGTTTATTTTCTTTCCGGCCAACATCTGTGTGCATATTACCTTCTATTTATTGCTCCATGCCTGTCAAATTCCCTGGGGTATGACTTGCTTTACTCATTCATAATTGCATGAAATATCAACCAAATTCAGTAATTTTGACATGTATGGATAGCTTAGATCTGGCGCTACATGTTGCAATTATCGGCGGCTTCTTAGAGTTAAAACTTGTGGAGAAAATTCAAACCTCGCAATGTTTATTTTCTTTCCGGCCAACATCTGTGTACATGTTACCGTCTATTTATTGCTCCATGCATGTCAAATTCCCTGGGGTATGGACTTGCTTTACTCATTCATAATTGCATGAAATATCAACCAAATTCAGTCATTTTGACATGTATGGATAGCTTAGATCTGGCGCTACATGTTGCAATTATCGGCGGCTTCTTAGAGTTAAAACTTGTGGAGAAAATTCAAACCTCGCAATGTTTATTTTCTTTCCGGCCAACATCTGTGTACATGTTACCGTCTATTTATTGCTCCATGCCTGTCAAATTCCCTGGGGTATGGACTTGCTTTACTCATTCATAATTGCATGAAATATCAACCAAATTCAGTCATTTTGACATGTATGGATAGCTTAGATCTGGCGCTACATGTTGCAATTATCGGCGGCTTCTTAGAGTTAACACTTGTGGAGAAAATTCAAACCTCGCAATGTTTATTTTCTTTCCGGCCAACATCTGTGTACATGTTACCGTCTATTTATTGCTCCATGCCTGTCAAATTCCCTGGGGTATGACTTGCTTTACTCATTCATAATTGCATGAAATATCAACCAAATTCAGTAATTTTGACATGTATGGATAGCTTAGATCTGGCGCTACATGTTGCAATTATCGGCGGCTTCTTAGAGTTAAAACTTGTGGAGAAAATTCAAACCTCGCAATGTTTATTTTCTTTCCGGCCAACATCTGTGTACATGTTACCGTCTATTTATTGCTCCATGCATGTCAAATTCCCTGGGGTATGGACTTGCTTCACTCATTCATAATTGCATGAAATATCAACCAAATTCAGTAATTTTGACATGTATGGATAGCTTAGATCTGGCGCTACATGTTGCAATTATCGGCGGCTTCTTAGAGTTAAAACTTGTGGAGAAAATTCAAACCTCGCAATGTTTATTTTCTTTCCGGCCAACATCTGTGTGCATATTACCTTCTATTTATTGCTCCATGCCTGTCAAATTCCCTGGGGTATGACTTGCTTTACTCATTCATAATTGCATGAAATATCAACCAAATTCAGTCATTTTGACATGTATGGATAGCTTAGATCTGGCGCTACATGTTGCAATTATCGGCGGCTTCTTAGAGTTAAAACTTGTGGAGAAAATTCAAACCTCGCAATGTTTATTTTCTTTCCGGCCAACATCTGTGTGCATATTACCTTCTATTTATTGCTCCATGCCTGTCAAATTCCCTGGGGTATGACTTGCTTTACTCATTCATAATTGCATGAAATATCAACCAAATTCAGTCATTTTGACATGTATGGATAGCTTAGATCTGGCGCTACATGTTGCAATTATCGGCGGCTTCTTAGAGTTAAAACTTGTGGAGAAAATTCAAACCTCGCAATTTTTATTTTCTTTCCGGCCAACATCTGTGTGCATATTACCTTCTATTTATTGCTCCATGCCTGTCAAATTCCCTGGGGTATGACTTGCTTTACTCATTCATAATTGCATGAAATATCAACCAAATTCAGTAATTTTGACATGTATGGATAGCTTAGATCTGGCGCTACATGTTGCAATTATCGGCGGCTTCTTAGAGTTAAAACTTGTGGAGAAAATTCAAACCTCGCAATTTTTATTTTCTTTCCGGCCAACATCTGTGTGCATATTACCTTCTATTTATTGCTCCATGCCTGTCAAATTCCCTGGGGTATGACTTGCTTTACTCATTCATAATTGCATGAAATATCAACCAAATTCAGTAATTTTGACATGTATGGATAGCTTAGATCTGGCGCTACATGTTGCAATTATCGGCGGCTTCTTAGAGTTAAAACTTGTGGAGAAAATTCAAACCTCGCAATGTTTATTTTCTTTCCGGCCAACATCTGTGTGCATATTACCTTCTATTTATTGCTCCATGCCTGTCAAATTCCCTGGGGTATGACTTGCTTTACTCATTCATAATTGCATGAAATATCAACCAAATTCAGTCATTTTGACATGTATGGATAGCTTAGATCTGGCGCTACATGTTGCAATTATCGGCGGCTTCTTAGATTTAAAACTTGTGGAGAAAATTCAAACCTCGCAATGTTTATTTTCTTTCCGGCCAACATCTGTGTACATGTTACCGTCTATTTATTGCTCCATGCATGTCAAATTCCCTGGGGTATGGACTTGCTTTACTCATTCATAATTGCATGAAATATCAACCAAATTCAGTCATTTTGACATGTATGGATAGCTTAGATCTGGCTCTACATGTTGCAATTATCGGCGGCTTCTTAGAGTTAACACTTGTGGAGAAAATTCAAACCTCGCAATGTTTATTTTCTTTCCGGCCAACATCTGTGTGCATATTACCTTCTATTTATTGCTCCATGCCTGTCAAATTCCCTGGGGTATGACTTGCTTTACTCATTCATAATTGCATGAAATATCAACCAAATTCAGTCATTTTGACATGTATGGATAGCTTAGATCTGGCGCTACATGTTGCAATTATCGGCGGCTTCTTAGAGTTAAAACTTGTGGAGAAAATTCAAACCTCGCAATGTTTATTTTCTTTCCGGCCAACATCTGTGTGCATATTACCTTCTATTTATTGCTCCATGCATGTCAAATTCCCTGGGGTATGACTTGCTTTACTCATTCATAATTGCATGAAATATCAACCAAATTCAGTCATTTTGACATGTATGGATAGCTTAGATCTGGCGCTACATGTTGCAATTATCGGCGGCTTCTTAGAGTTAAAACTTGTGGAGAAAATTCAAACCTCGCAATGTTTATTTTCTTTCCGGCCAACATCTGTGTGCATATTACCTTCTATTTATTGCTCCATGCCTGTCAAATTCCCTGGGGTATGACTTGCTTTACTCATTCATAATTGCATGAAATATCAACCAAATTCAGTCATTTTGACATGTATGGATAGCTTAGATCTGGCGCTACATGTTGCAATTATCGGCGGCTTCTTAGAGTTAAAACTTGTGGAGAAAATTCAAACCTCGCAATGTTTATTTTCTTTCCGGCCAACATCTGTGTACATGTTACCGTCTATTTATTGCTCCATGCATGTCAAATTCCCTGGGGTATGGACTTGCTTTACTCATTCATAATTGCATGAAATATCAACCAAATTCAGTAATTTTGATATGTATGGATAGCTTAGATCTGGCGCTACATGTTGCAATTATCGGCGGCTTCTTAGAGTTAAAACTTGTGGAGAAAATTCAAACCTCGCAATGTTTATTTTCTTTCCGGCCAACATCTGTGTGCATATTACCTTCTATTTATTGCTCCATGCCTGTCAAATTCCCTGGGGTATGACTTGCTTTACTCATTCATAATTGCATGAAATATCAACCAAATTCAGTCATTTTGACATGTATGGATAGCTTAGATCTGGCGCTACATGTTGCAATTATCGGCGGCTTCTTAGAGTTAAAACTTGTGGAGAAAATTCAAACCTCGCAATGTTTATTTTCTTTCCGGCCAACATCTGTGTACATGTTACCGTCTATTTATTGCTCCATGCATGTCAAATTCCCTGGGGTATGGACTTGCTTTACTCATTCATAATTGCATGAAATATCAACCAAATTCAGTCATTTTGACATGTATGGATAGCTTAGATCTGGCGCTACATGTTGCAATTATCGGCGGCTTCTTAGAGTTAACACTTGTGGAGAAAATTCAAACCTCGCAATGTTTATTTTCTTTCCGGCCAACATCTGTGTACATGTTACCGTCTATTTATTGCTCCATGCCTGTCAAATTCCCTGGGGTATGACTTGCTTTACTCATTCATAATTGCATGAAATATCAACCAAATTCAGTCATTTTGACATGTATGGATAGCTTAGATCTGGCGCTACATGTTGCAATTATCGGCGGCTTCTTAGAGTTAAAACTTGTGGAGAAAATTCAAACCTCGCAATGTTTATTTTCTTTCCGGCCAACATCTGTGTACATGTTACCGTCTATTTATTGCTCCATGCATGTCAAATTCCCTGGGGTATGGACTTGCTTTACTCATTCATAATTGCATGAAATATCAACCAAATTCAGTAATTTTGACATGTATGGATAGCTTAGATCTGGCGCTACATGTTGCAATTATCGGCGGCTTCTTAGAGTTAAAACTGGTGGAGAAAATTCAAACCTCGCAATGTTTATTTTCTTTCCGGCCAACATCTGTGTGCATATTACCTTCTATTTATTGCTCCATGCCTGTCAAATTCCCTGGGGTATGACTTGCTTTACTCATTCATAATTGCATGAAATATCAACCAAATTCAGTCATTTTGACATGTATGGATAGCTTAGATCTGGCGCTACATGTTGCAATTATCGGCGGCTTCTTAGAGTTAAAACTTGTGGAGAAAATTCAAACCTCGCAATGTTTATTTTCTTTCCGGCCAACATCTGTGTGCATATTACCTTCTATTTATTGCTCCATGCCTGTCAAATTCCCTGGGGTATGACTTGCTTTACTCATTCATAATTGCATGAAATATCAACCAAATTCAGTCATTTTGACATGTATGGATAGCTTAGATCTGGCGCTACATGTTGCAATTATCGGCGGCTTCTTAGAGTTAAAACTTGTGGAGAAAATTCAAACCTCGCAATTTTTATTTTCTTTCCGGCCAACATCTGTGTGCATATTACCTTCTATTTATTGCTCCATGCCTGTCAAATTCCCTGGGGTATGACTTGCTTTACTCATACATAATTGCATGAAATATCAACCAAATTCAGTAATTTTGACATGTATGGATAGCTTAGATCTGGCGCTACATGTTGCAATTATCGGCGGCTTCTTAGAGTTAAAACTTGTGGAGAAAATTCAAACCTCGCAATTTTTATTTTCTTTCCGGCCAACATCTGTGTGCATATTACCTTCTATTTATTGCTCCATGCCTGTCAAATTCCCTGGGGTATGACTTGCTTTACTCATTCATAATTGCATGAAATATCAACCAAATTCAGTCATTTTGACATGTATGGATAGCTTAGATCTGGCGCTACATGTTGCAATTATCGGCGGCTTCTTAGAGTTAAAACTTGTGGAGAAAATTCAAACCTCGCAATGTTTATTTTCTTTCCGGCCAACATCTGTGTACATGTTACCGTCTATTTATTGCTCCATGCATGTCAAATTCCCTGGGGTATGGACTTGCTTTACTCATTCATAATTGCATGAAATATCAACCAAATTCAGTAATTTTGACATGTATGGATAGCTTAGATCTGGCGCTACATGTTGCAATTATCGGCGGCTTCTTAGAGTTAAAACTTGTGGAGAAAATTCAAACCTCGCAATGTTTATTTTCTTTCCGGCCAACATCTGTGTACATGTTACCGTCTATTAATTGCTCCATGCCTGTCAAATTCCCTGGGGTATGGACTTGCTTTACTCATTCATAATTGCATGAAATATCAACCAAATGCAGTCATTTTGACATGTATGGATAGCTTAGATCTGGCGCTACATGTTGCAATTATCGGCGGCTTCTTAGAGTTAAAACTTGTGGAGAAAATTCAAACCTCGCAATGTTTATTTTCTTTCCGGCCAACATCTGTGTGCATATTACCTTCTATTTATTGCTCCATGCCTGTCAAATTCCCTCGGGTATGACTTGCTTTACTCATTCATAATTGCATGAAATATCAACCAAATTCAGTAATTTTGACATGTATGGATAGCTTAGATCTGGCGCTACATGTTGCAATTATCGGCGGCTTCTTAGAGTTAAAACTTGTGGAGAAAATTCAAACCTCGAAATGTTTATTTTCTTTCCGGCCAACATCTGTGTGCATATTACCTTCTATTTATTGCTCCATGCCTGTCAAATTCCCTGGGGTATGACTTGCTTTACTCATTCATAATTGCATGAAATATCAACCAAATTCAGTCATTTTGACATGTATGGATAGCTTAGATCTGGCGCTACATGTTGCAATTATCGGCGGCTTCTTAGAGTTAAAACTTGTGGAGAAAATTCAAACCTCGCAATGTTTATTTTCTTTCCGGCCAACATCTGTGTGCATATTACCTTCTATTTATTGCTCCTTGCCTGTCAAATTCCCTGGGGTATGACTTGCTTTACTCATTCATAATTGCATGAAATATCAACCAAATTCAGTAATTTTGACATGTATGGATAGCTTAGATCTGGCGCTACATGTTACAATTATCGGCGGCTTCTTAGAGTTAAAACTTGTGGAGAAAATTCAAACCTCGCAATGTTTATTTTCTTTCCGGCCAACATCTGTGTGCATATTACCTTCTATTTATTGCTCCATGCCTGTCAAATTCCCTGGGGTATGACTTGCTTTACTCATTCATAATTGCATGAAATATCAACCAAATTCAGTCATTTTGACATGTATGGATAGCTTAGATCTGGCGCTACATGTTGCAATTATCGGCGGCTTCTTAGAGTTAAAACTTGTGGAGAAAATTCAAACCTCGCAATGTTTATTTTCTTTCCGGCCAACATCTGTGTGCATATTACCTTCTATTTATTGCTCCATGCCTGTCAAATTCCCTGGGGTATGACTTGCTTTACTCATTCATAATTGCATGAAATATCAACCAAATTCAGTCATTTTGACATGTATGGATAGCTTAGATCTGGCGCTACATGTTGCAATTATCGGCGGCTTCTTAGAGTTAAAACTTGTGGAGAAAATTCAAACCTCGCAATGTTTATTTTCTTTCCGGCCAACATCTGTGTGCATATTACCTTCTATTTATTGCTCCATGCCTGTCAAATTCCCTGGGGTATGACTTGCTTTACTCATTCATAATTGCATGAAATATCAACAAAATTCAGTCATTTTGACATGTATGGATAGCTTAGATCTGGCGCTACATGTTGCAATTATCGGCGGCTTCTTAGAGTTAAAACTTGTGGAGAAAATTCAAACCTCGCAATGTTTATTTTCTTTCCGGCCAACATCTGTGTGCATATTACCTTCTATTTATTGCTCCATGCCTGTCAAATTCCCTGGGGTATGACTTGCTTTACTCATTCATAATTGCATGAAATATCAACCGAATTCAGTCATTTTGACATGTATGGATAGCTTAGATCTGGCGCTACATGTTGCAATTATCGGCGGCTTCTTAGAGTTAAAACTTGTGGAGAAAATTCAAACCTCCCAATGTTTATTTTCTTTCCGGCCAACATCTGTGTGCATATTACCTTCTATTTATTGCTCCATGCCTGTCAAATTCCCTGGGGTATGACTTGCTTTACTCATTCATAATTGCATGAAATATCAACCAAATTCAGTCATTTTGACATGTATGGATAGCTTAGATCTGGCGCTACATGTTGCAATTATCGGCGGCTTCTTAGAGTTAAAACTTGTGGAGAAAATTCAAACCTCGCAATGTTTATTTTCTTTCCGGCCAACATCTGTGTACATGTTACCGTCTATTTATTGCTCCATGCATGTCAAATTCCCTGGGGTATGGACTTGCTTTACTCATTCATAATTGCATGAAATATCAACCAAATTCAGTAATTTTGACATGTATGGATAGCTTAGATCTGGCGCTACATGTTGCAATTATCGGCGGCTTCTTAGAGTTAACACTTGTGGAGAAAATTCAAACCTCGCAATGTTTATTTTCTTTCCGGCCAACATCTGTGTACATGTTACCGTCTATTTATTGCTCCATGCATGTCAAATTCCCTGGGGTATGGACTTGCTTTACTCATTCATAATTGCATGAAATATCAACCAAATTCAGTAATTTTGACATGTATGGATAGCTTAGATCTGGCGCTACATGTTGCAATTATCGGCGGCTTCTTAGAGTTAAAACTTGTGGAGAAAATTCAAACCTCGCAATGTTTATTTTCTTTCCGGCCAACATCTGTGTGCATATTACCTTCTATTTATTGCTCCATGCCTGTCAAATTCCCTGGGGTATGACTTGCTTTACTCATTCACAATTGCATGAAATATCAACCAAATTCAGTCATTTTGACATGTATGGATAGCTTAGATCTGGCGCTACATGTTGCAATTATCGGCGGCTTCTTAGAGTTAAAACTTGTGGAGAAAATTCAAACCTCGCAATGTTTATTTTCTTTCCGGCCAACATCTGTGTGCATATTACCTTCTATTTATTGCTCCATGCCTGTCAAATTCCCTGGGGTATGACTTGCTTTACTCATTCATAATTGCATGAAATATCAACCAAATTCAGTCATTTTGACATGTATGGATAGCTTAGAGCTGGCGCTACATGTTGCAATTATCGGCGGCTTCTTAGAGTTAAAACTTGTGGAGAAAATTCAAACCTCGCAATGTTTATTTTCTTTCCGGCCAACATCTGTGTGCATATTACCTTCTATTTATTGCTCCATGCCTGTCAAATTCCCTGGGGTATGACTTGCTTTACTCATTCATAATTGCATGAAATATCAACCAAATTCAGTCATTTTGACATGTATGGATAGCTTAGATCTGGCGCTACATGTTGCAATTATCGGCGGCTTCTTAGAGTTAAAACTTGTGGAGAAAATTCAAACCTCGCAATGTTTATTTTCTTTCCGGCCAACATCTGTGTACATGTTACCGTCTATTTATTGCTCCATGCATGTCAAATTCCCTGGGGTATGGACTTGCTTTACTCATTCATAATTGCATGAAATATCAACCAAATTCAGTAATTTTGACATGTATGGATAGCTTAGATCTGGCGCTACATGTTGCAATTATCGGCGGCTTCTTAGAGTTAACACTTGTGGAGAAAATTCAAACCTCGCAATGTTTATTTTCTTTCCGGCCAACATCTGTGTACATGTTACCGTCTATTTATTGCTCCATGCATGTCAAATTCCCTGGGGTATGGACTTGCTTTACTCATTCATAATTGCATGAAATATCAACCAAATTCAGTCATTTTGACATGTATGGATAGCTTAGATCTGGCGCTACATGTTGCAATTATCGGCGGCTTCTTAGAGTTAAAACTTGTGGAGAAAATTCAAACCTCGCAATGTTTATTTTCTTTCCGGCCAACATCTGTGTGCATATTACCTTCTATTTATTGCTCCATGCCTGTCAAATTCCCTGGGGTATGACTTGCTTTACTCATTCATAATTGCATGAAATATCAACCAAATTCAGTCATTTTGACATGTATGGATAGCTTAGATCTGGCGCTACATGTTGCAATTATCGGCGGCTTCTTAGAGTTAAAACTTGTGGAGAAAATTCAAACCTCGCAATGTTTATTTTCTTTCCGGCCAACATCTGTGTGCATATTACCTTCTATTTATTGCTCCATGCCTGTCAAATTCCCTGGGGTGTGACTTGCTTTACTCATTTATAATTGCATGAAATATCAACCAAATTCAGTCATTTTGACATGTATGGATAGCTTAGATCTGGCGCTACATGTTGCAATTATCGGCGGCTTCTTAGAGTTAAAACTTGTGGAGAAAATTCAAACCTCGCAATGTTTATTTTCTTTCCGGCCAACATCTGTGTGCATATTACCTTCTATTTATTGCTCCATGCCTGTCAAATTCCCTGGGGTATGACTTGCTTTACTCATTCATAATTGCATGAAATATCAACCAAATTCAGTAATTTTGACATGTATGGATAGCTTAGATCTGGCGCTACATGTTGCAATTATCGGCGGCTTCTTAGAGTTAAAACTTGTGGAGAAAATTCAAACCTCGCAATGTTTATTTTCTTTCCGGCCAACATCTGTGTGCATATTACCTTCTATTTATTGCTCCATGCCTGTCAAATTCCCTGGGGTATGACTTGCTTTACTCATTCATAATTGCATGAAATATCAACCAAATTCAGTAATTTTGACATGTATGGATAGCTTAGATCTGGCGCTACATGTTGCAATTATCGGCGGCTTCTTAGAGTTAAAACTTGTGGAGAAAATTCAAACCTCGCAATGTTTATTTTCTTTCCGGCCAACATCTGTGTACATGTTACCGTCTATTTATTGCTCCATGCCTGTCAAATTCCCTGGGGTATGGACTTGCTTTACTCATTCATAATTGCATGAAATATCAACCAAATTCAGTAATTTTGACATGTATGGATAGCTTAGATCTGGCGCTACATGTTGCAATTATCGGCGGCTTCTTAGAGTTAAAACTTGTGGAGAAAATTCAAACCTCGCAATGTTTATTTTCTTTCCGGCCAACATCTGTGTGCATATTACCTTCTATTTATTGCTCCATGCCTGTCAAATTCCCTGGGGTATGACTTGCTTTACTCATTCATAATTGCATGAAATATCAACCAAATTCAGTCATTTTGACATGTATGGATAGCTTAGATCTGGCGCTACATGTTGCAATTATCGGCGGCTTCTTAGAGTTAAAACTTGTGGAGAAAATTCAAACCTCGCAATGTTTATTTTCTTTCCGGCCAACATCTGTGTACATGTTACCGTCTATTTATTGCTCCATGCATGTCAAATTCCCTGGGGTATGGACTTGCTTTACTCATTCATAATTGCATGAAATATCAACCAAATTCAGTAATTTTGACATGTATGGATAGCTTAGATCTGGCGCTACATGTTGCAATTATCGGCGGCTTCTTAGAGTTAAAACTTGTGGAGAAAATTCAAACCTCGCAATGTTTATTTTCTTTCCGGCCAACATCTGTGTGCATATTACCTTCTATTTATTGCTCCATGCCTGTCAAATTCCCTGGGGTATGACTTGCTTTACTCATTCATAATTGCATGAAATATCAACCAAATTCAGTCATTTTGACATGTATGGATAGCTTAGATCTGGCGCTACATGTTGCAATTATCGGCGGCTTCTTAGAGTTAAAACTTGTGGAGAAAATTCAAACCTCGCAATGTTTATTTTCTTTCCGGCCAACATCTGTGTGCATATTACCTTCTATTTATTGCTCCATGCCTGTCAAATTCCCTGGGGTATGACTTGCTTTACTCATTCATAATTGCATGAAATATCAACCAAATTCAGTCATTTTGACATGTATGGATAGCTTAGATCTGGCGCTACATGTTGCAATTATCGGCGGCTTCTTAGAGTTAAAACTTGTGGAGAAAATTCAAACCTCGCAATGTTTATTCTCTTTCCGGCCAACATCTGTGTACATGTTACCGTCTATTTTTTGCTCCATGCATGTCAAATTCCCTGGGGTATGGACTTGCTTTACTCATTCATAATTGCATGAAATATCAACCAAATTCAGTAATTTTGACATGTATGGATAGCTTAGATCTGGCGCTACATGTTGCAATTATCGGCGGCTTCTTAGAGTTAAAACTTGTGGAGAAAATTCAAACCTCGCAATGTTTATTTTCTTTCCGGCCAACATCTGTGTGCATATTACCTTCTATTTATTGCTCCATGCCTGTCAAATTCCCTGGGGTATGACTTGCTTTACTCATTCATAATTGCATGAAATATCAACCAAATTCAGTCATTTTGACATGTATGGATAGCTTAGATCTGGCGCTACATGTTGCAATTATCGGCGGCTTCTTAGAGTTAAAACTTGTGGAGAAAATTCAAACCTCGCAATGTTTATTTTCTTTCCGGCCAACATCTGTGTACATGTTACCGTCTATTTATTGCTCCATGCATGTCAAATTCCCTGGGGTATGGACTTGCTTTACTCATTCATAATTGCATGAAATATCAACCAAATTCAGTCATTTTTGACATGTATGGATAGCTTAGATCTGGCGCTACATGTTGCAATTATCGGCGGCTTCTTAGAGTTAAAACTTGTGGAGAAAATTCAAACCTCGCAATGTTTATTTTCTTTCCGGCCAACATCTGTGTACATGTTACCGTCTATTTATTGCTCCATGCATGTCAAATTCCCTGGGGTATGGACTTGCTTTACTCATTCATAATTGAATGAAATATCAACCAAATTCAGTCATTTTGACATGTATGGATAGCTTAGATCTGGCGCTACATGTTGCAATTATCGGCGGCTTCTTAGAGTTAAAACTTGTGGAGAAAATTCAAACCTCGCAATGTTTATTTTCTTTCCGGCCAACATCTGTGTACATGTTACCGTCTATTTATTGCTCCATGCATGTCAAATTCCCTGGGGTATGGACTTGCTTTACTCATTCATAATTGCATGAAATATCAACCAAATTCAGTAATTTTGACATGTATGGATAGCTTAGATCTGGCGCTACATGTTGCAATTATCGGCGGCTTCTTAGAGTTAAAACTTGTGGAGAAAATTCAAACCTCGCAATGTTTATTTTCTTTCCGGCCAACATCTGTGTGCATATTACCTTCTATTTATTGCTCCATGCCTGTCAAATTCCCTGGGGTATGACTTGCTTTACTCATTCATAATTGCATGAAATATCAACCAAATTCAGTCATTTTGACATGTATGGATAGCTTAGATCTGGCGCTACATGTTGCAATTATCGGCGGCTTCTTAGAGTTAAAACTTGTGGAGAAAATTCAAACCTCGCAATGTTTATTTTCTTTCCGGCCAACATCTGTGTACATGTTACCGTCTATTTATTGCTCCATGCATGTCAAATTCCCTGGGGTATGGACTTGCTTTACTCATTCATAATTGCATGAAACATCAACCAAATTCAGTCATTTTGACATGTATGGATAGCTTAGATCTGGCGCTACATGTTGCAATTATCGGCGGCTTCTTAGAGTTAAAACTTGTGGAGAAAATTCAAACCTCGCAATGTTTATTTTCTTTCCGGCCAACATCTGTGTGCATATTACCTTCTATTTATTGCTCCATGCCTGTCAAATTCCCTGGGGTATGACTTGCTTTACTCATTCATAATTGCATGAAATATCAACCAAATTCAGTAATTTTGACATGTATGGATAGCTTAGATCTGGCGCTACATGTTGCAATTATCGGCGGCTTCTTAGAGTTAAAACTTGTGGAGAAAATTCAAACCTCGCAATGTTTATTTTCTTTCCGGCCAACATCTGTGTGCATATTACCTTCTATTTATTGCTCCATGCCTGTCAAATTCCCTGGGGTATGACTTGCTTTACTCATTCATAATTGCATGAAATATCAACCAAATTCAGTCATTTTGACATGTATGGATAGCTTAGATCTGGCGCTACATGTTGCAATTATCGGCGGCTTCTTAGAGTTAAAACTTGTGGAGAAAATTCAAACCTCGCAATGTTTATTTTCTTTCCGGCCAACATCTGTGTGCATATTACCTTCTATTTATTGCTCCATGCCTGTCAAATTCCCTGGGGTATGACTTGCTTTACTCATTCATAATTGCATGAAATATCAACCAAATTCAGTCATTTTGACATGTATGGATAGCTTAGATCTGGCGCTACATGTTGCAATTATCGGCGGCTTCTTAGAGTTAAAACTTGTGGAGAAAATTCAAACCTCGCAATGTTTATTTTCTTTCCGGCCAACATCTGTGTACATGTTACCGTCTATTTATTGCTCCATGCATGTCAAATTCCCTGGGGTATGGACTTGCTTTACTCATTCATAATTGCATGAAATATCAACCAAATTCAGTCATTTTGACATGTATGGATAGCTTAGATCTGGCGCTACATGTTGCAATTATCGGCGGCTTCTTAGAGTTAAAACTTGTGGAGAAAATTCAAACCTCGCAATGTTTATTTTCTTTCCGGCCAACATCTGTGTACATGTTACCGTCTATTTATTGCTCCATGCCTGTCAAATTCCCTGGGGTATGGACTTGCTTTACTCATTCATAATTGCATGAAATATCAACCAAATTCAGTCATTTTGACATGTATGGATAGCTTAGATCTGGCGCTACATGTTGCAATTATCGGCGGCTTCTTAGAGTTAACACTTGTGGAGAAAATTCAAACCTCGCAATGTTTATTTTCTTTCCGGCCAACATCTGTGTACATGTTACCGTCTATTTATTGCTCCATGCCTGTCAAATTCCCTGGGGTATGACTTGCTTTACTCATTCATAATTGCATGAAATATCAACCAAATTCAGTAATTTTGACATGTATGGATAGCTTAGATCTGGCGCTACATGTTGCAATTATCGGCGGCTTCTTAGAGTTAAAACTTGTGGAGAAAATTCAAACCTCGCAATGTTTATTTTCTTTCCGGCCAACATCTGTGTACATGTTACCGTCTATTTATTGCTCCATGCATGTCAAATTCCCTGGGGTATGGACTTGCTTTACTCATTCATAATTGCATGAAATATCAACCAAATTCAGTAATTTTGACATGTATGGATAGCTTAGATCTGGCGCTACATGTTGCAATTATCGGCGGCTTCTTAGAGTTAAAACTTGTGGAGAAAATTCAAACCTCGCAATGTTTATTTTCTTTCCGGCCAACATCTGTGTGCATATTACCTTCTATTTATTGCTCCATGCCTGTCAAATTCCCTGGGGTATGACTTGCTTTACTCATTCATAATTGCATGAAATATCAACCAAATTCAGTCATTTTGACATGTATGGATAGCTTAGATCTGGCGCTACATGTTGCAATTATCGGCGGCTTCTTAGAGTTAAAACTTGTGGAGAAAATTCAAACCTCGCAATGTTTATTTTCTTTCCGGCCAACATCTGTGTGCATATTACCTTCTATTTATTGCTCCATGCCTGTCAAATTCCCTGGGGTATGACTTGCTTTACTCATTCATAATTGCATGAAATATCAACCAAATTCAGTCATTTTGACATGTATGGATAGCTTAGATCTGGCGCTACATGTTGCAATTATCGGCGGCTTCTTAGAGTTAAAACTTGTGGAGAAAATTCAAACCTCGCAATTTTTATTTTCTTTCCGGCCAACATCTGTGTGCATATTACCTTCTATTTATTGCTCCATGCCTGTCAAATTCCCTGGGGTATGACTTGCTTTACTCATTCATAATTGCATGAAATATCAACCAAATTCAGTAATTTTGACATGTATGGATAGCTTAGATCTGGCGCTACATGTTGCAATTATCGGCGGCTTCTTAGAGTTAAAACTTGTGGAGAAAATTCAAACCTCGCAATTTTTATTTTCTTTCCGGCCAACATCTGTGTGCATATTACCTTCTATTTATTGCTCCATGCCTGTCAAATTCCCTGGGGTATGACTTGCTTTACTCATTCATAATTGCATGAAATATCAACCAAATTCAGTCATTTTGACATGTATGGATAGCTTAGATCTGGCGCTACATGTTGCAATTATCGGCGGCTTCTTAGAGTTAAAACTTGTGGAGAAAATTCAAACCTCGCAATGTTTATTTTCTTTCCGGCCAACATCTGTGTGCATATTACCTTCTATTTATTGCTCCATGCCTGTCAAATTCCCTGGGGTATGACTTGCTTTACTCATTCATAATTGCATGAAATATCAACCAAATTCAGTCATTTTGACATGTATGGATAGCTTAGATCTGGCGCTACATGTTGCAATTATCGGCGGCTTCTTAGATTTAAAACTTGTGGAGAAAATTCAAACCTCGCAATGTTTATTTTCTTTCCGGCCAACATCTGTGTACATGTTACCGTCTATTTATTGCTCCATGCATGTCAAATTCCCTGGGGTATGGACTTGCTTTACTCATTCATAATTGCATGAAATATCAACCAAATTCAGTCATTTTGACATGTATGGATAGCTTAGATCTGGCTCTACATGTTGCAATTATCGGCGGCTTCTTAGAGTTAACACTTGTGGAGAAAATTCAAACCTCGCAATGTTTATTTTCTTTCCGGCCAACATCTGTGTGCATATTACCTTCTATTTATTGCTCCTTGCATGTCAAATTCCCTGGGGTATGACTTGCTTTACTCATTCATAATTGCATGAAATATCAACCAAATTCAGTCATTTTGACATGTATGGATAGCTTAGATCTGGCGCTACATGTTGCAATTATCGGCGGCTTCTTAGAGTTAAAACTTGTGGAGAAAATTCAAACCTCGCAATGTTTATTTTCTTTCCGGCCAACATCTGTGTGCATATTACCTTCTATTTATTGCTCCATGCATGTCAAATTCCCTGGGGTATGACTTGCTTTACTCATTCATAATTGCATGAAATATCAACCAAATTCAGTCATTTTGACATGTATGGATAGCTTAGATCTGGCGCTACCATGTTGCAATTATCGGCGGCTTCTTAGAGTTAAAACTTGTGGAGAAAATTCAAACCTCGCAATGTTTATTTTCTTTCCGGCCAACATCTGTGTGCATATTACCTTCTATTTATTGCTCCATGCCTGTCAAATTCCCTGGGGTATGACTTGCTTTACTCATTCATAATTGCATGAAATATCAACCAAATTCAGTCATTTTGACATGTATGGATAGCTTAGATCTGGCGCTACATGTTGCAATTATCGGCGGCTTCTTAGAGTTAAAACTTGTGGAGAAAATTCAAACCTCGCAATGTTTATTTTCTTTCCGGCCAACATCTGTGTACATGTTACCGTCTATTTATTGCTCCATGCATGTCAAATTCCCTGGGGTATGGACTTGCTTTACTCATTCATAATTGCATGAAATATCAACCAAATTCAGTAATTTTGATATGTATGGATAGCTTAGATCTGGCGCTACATGTTGCAATTATCGGCGGCTTCTTAGAGTTAAAACTTGTGGAGAAAATTCAAACCTCGCAATGTTTATTTTCTTTCCGGCCAACATCTGTGTGCATATTACCTTCTATTTATTGCTCCATGCCTGTCAAATTCCCTGGGGTATGACTTGCTTTACTCATTCATAATTGCATGAAATATCAACCAAATTCAGTCATTTTGACATGTATGGATAGCTTAGATCTGGCGCTACATGTTGCAATTATCGGCGGCTTCTTAGAGTTAAAACTTGTGGAGAAAATTCAAACCTCGCAATGTTTATTTTCTTTCCGGCCAACATCTGTGTGCATATTACCTTCTATTTATTGCTCCATGCCTGTCAAATTCCCTGGGGTATGACTTGCTTTACTCATTCATAATTGCATGAAATATCAACCAAATTCAGTCATTTTGACATGTATGGATAGCTTAGATCTGGCGCTACATGTTGCAATTATCGGCGGCTTCTTAGATTTAAAACTTGTGGAGAAAATTCAAACCTCGCAATGTTTATTTTCTTTCCGGCCAACATCTGTGTACATGTTACCGTCTATTTATTGCTCCATGCATGTCAAATTCCCTGGGGTATGGACTTGCTTTACTCATTCATAATTGCATGAAATATCAACCAAATTCAGTCATTTTGACATGTATGGATAGCTTAGATCTGGCTCTACATGTTGCAATTATCGGCGGCTTCTTAGAGTTAACACTTGTGGAGAAAATTCAAACCTCGCAATGTTTATTTTCTTTCCGGCCAACATCTGTGTGCATATTACCTTCTATTTATTGCTCGTTGCATGTCAAATTCCCTGGGGTATGACTTGCTTTACTCATTCATAATTGCATGAAATATCAACCAAATTCAGTCATTTTGACATGTATGGATAGCTTAGATCTGGCGCTACATGTTGCAATTATCGGCGGCTTCTTAGAGTTAAAACTTGTGGAGAAAATTCAAACCTCGCAATGTTTATTTTCTTTCCGGCCAACATCTGTGTGCATATTACCTTCTATTTATTGCTCCATGCATGTCAAATTCCCTGGGGTATGACTTGCTTTACTCATTCATAATTGCATGAAATATCAACCAAATTCAGTCATTTTGACATGTATGGATAGCTTAGATCTGGCGCTACATGTTGCAATTATCGGCGGCTTCTTAGAGTTAAAACTTGTGGAGAAAATTCAAACCTCGCAATGTTTATTTTCTTTCCGGCCAACATCTGTGTGCATATTACCTTCTATTTATTGCTCCATGCCTGTCAAATTCCCTGGGGTATGACTTGCTTTACTCATTCATAATTGCATGAAATATCAACCAAATTCAGTCATTTTGACATGTATGGATAGCTTAGATCTGGCGCTACATGTTGCAATTATCGGCGGCTTCTTAGAGTTAAAACTTGTGGAGAAAATTCAAACCTCGCAATGTTTATTTTCTTTCCGGCCAACATCTGTGTACATGTTACCGTCTATTTATTGCTCCATGCATGTCAAATTCCCTGGGGTATGGACTTGCTTTACTCATTCATAATTGCATGAAATATCAACCAAATTCAGTAATTTTGATATGTATGGATAGCTTAGATCTGGCGCTACATGTTGCAATTATCGGCGGCTTCTTAGAGTTAAAACTTGTGGAGAAAATTCAAACCTCGCAATGTTTATTTTCTTTCCGGCCAACATCTGTGTGCATATTACCTTCTATTTATTGCTCCATGCCTGTCAAATTCCCTGGGGTATGACTTGCTTTACTCATTCATAATTGCATGAAATATCAACCAAATTCAGTCATTTTGACATGTATGGATAGCTTAGATCTGGCGCTACATGTTGCAATTATCGGCGGCTTCTTAGAGTTAAAACTTGTGGAGAAAATTCAAACCTCGCAATGTTTATTTTCTTTCCGGCCAACATCTGTGTACATGTTACCGTCTATTTATTGCTCCATGCATGTCAAATTCCCTGGGGTATGGACTTGCTTTACTCATTCATAATTGCATGAAATATCAACCAAATTCAGTCATTTTGACATGTATGGATAGCTTAGATCTGGCGCTACATGTTGCAATTATCGGCGGCTTCTTAGAGTTAACACTTGTGGAGAAAATTCAAACCTCGCAATGTTTATTTTCTTTCCGGCCAACATCTGTGTACATGTTACCGTCTATTTATTGCTCCATGCCTGTCAAATTCCCTGGGGTATGACTTGCTTTACTCATTCATAATTGCATGAAATATCAACCAAATTCAGTAATTTTGACATGTATGGATAGCTTAGATCTGGCGCTACATGTTGCAATTATCGGCGGCTTCTTAGAGTTAACACTTGTGGAGAAAATTCAAACCTCGCAATGTTTATTTTCTTTCCGGCCAACATCTGTGTACATGTTACCGTCTATTTATTGCTCCATGCCTGTCAAATTCCCTGGGGTATGACTTGCTTTACTCATTCATAATTGCATGAAATATCAACCAAATTCAGTAATTTTGACATGTATGGATAGCTTAGATCTGGCGCTACATGTTGCAATTATCGGCGGCTTCTTAGAGTTAAAACTGGTGGAGAAAATTCAAACCTCGCAATGTTTATTTTCTTTCCGGCCAACATCTGTGTGCATATTACCTTCTATTTATTGCTCCATGCCTGTCAAATTCCCTGGGGTATGACTTGCTTTACTCATTCATAATTGCATGAAATATCAACCAAATTCAGTCATTTTGACATGTATGGATAGCTTAGATCTGGCGCTACATGTTGCAATTATCGGCGGCTTCTTAGAGTTAAAACTTGTGGAGAAAATTCAAACCTCGCAATGTTTATTTTCTTTCCGGCCAACATCTGTGTGCATATTACCTTCTATTTATTGCTCCATGCCTGTCAAATTCCCTGGGGTATGACTTGCTTTACTCATTCATAATTGCATGAAATATCAACCAAATTCAGTCATTTTGACATGTATGGATAGCTTAGATCTGGCGCTACATGTTGCAATTATCGGCGGCTTCTTAGAGTTAAAACTTGTGGAGAAAATTCAAACCTCGCAATTTTTATTTTCTTTCCGGCCAACATCTGTGTGCATATTACCTTCTATTTATTGCTCCATGCCTGTCAAATTCCCTGGGGTATGACTTGCTTTACTCATACATAATTGCATGAAATATCAACCAAATTCAGTAATTTTGACATGTATGGATAGCTTAGATCTGGCGCTACATGTTGCAATTATCGGCGGCTTCTTAGAGTTAAAACTTGTGGAGAAAATTCAAACCTCGCAATTTTTATTTTCTTTCCGGCCAACATCTGTGTGCATATTACCTTCTATTTATTGCTCCATGCCTGTCAAATTCCCTGGGGTATGACTTGCTTTACTCATTCATAATTGCATGAAATATCAACCAAATTCAGTAATTTTGACATGTATGGATAGCTTAGATCTGGCGCTACATGTTGCAATTATCGGCGGCTTCTTAGAGTTAAAACTTGTGGAGAAAATTCAAACCTCGCAATGTTTATTTTCTTTCCGGCCAACATCTGTGTGCATATTACCTTCTATTTATTGCTCCATGCCTGTCAAATTCCCTGGGGTATGACTTGCTTTACTCATTCATAATTGCATGAAATATCAACCAAATTCAGTCATTTTGACATGTATGGATAGCTTAGATCTGGCGCTACATGTTGCAATTATCGGCGGCTTCTTAGAGTTAAAACGTGTGGAGAAAATTCAAACCTCGCAATGTTTATTTTCTTTCCGGCCAACATCTGTGTGCATATTACCTTCTATTTATTGCTCCATGCCTGTCAAATTCCCTGGGGTATGACTTGCTTTACTCATTCATAATTGCATGAAATATCAACCAAATTCAGTCATTTTGACATGTATGGATAGCTTAGATCTGGCGCTACATGTTGCAATTATCGGCGGCTTCTTAGAGTTAAAACTTGTGGAGAAAATTCAAACCTCGCAATGTTTATTTTCTTTCCGGCCAACATCTGTGTGCATATTACCTTCTATTTATTGCTCCATGCCTGTCAAATTCCCTGGGGTATGACTTGCTTTACTCATTCATAATTGCATGAAATATCAACCAAATTCAGTCATTTTGACATGTATGGATAGCTTAGATCTGGCGCTACATGTTGCAATTATCGGCGGCTTCTTAGAGTTAAAACTTGTGGAGAAAATTCAAACCTCGCAATGTTTATTTTCTTTCCGGCCAACATCTGTGTACATGTTACCGTCTATTTATTGCTCCATGCATGTCAAATTCCCTGGGGTATGGACTTGCTTTACTCATTCATAATTGCATGAAATATCAACCAAATTCAGTAATTTTGACATGTATGGATAGCTTAGATCTGGCGCTACATGTTGCAATTATCGGCGGCTTCTTAGAGTTAAAACTTGTGGAGAAAATTCAAACCTCGCAATGTTTATTTTCTTTCCGGCCAACATCTGTGTACATGTTACCGTCTATTAATTGCTCCATGCCTGTCAAATTCCCTGGGGTATGGACTTGCTTTACTCATTCATAATTGCATGAAATATCAACCAAATGCAGTCATTTTGACATGTATGGATAGCTTAGATCTGGCGCTACATGTTGCAATTATCGGCGGCTTCTTAGAGTTAAAACTTGTGGAGAAAATTCAAACCTCGCAATGTTTATTTTCTTTCCGGCCAACATCTGTGTGCATATTACCTTCTATTTATTGCTCCATGCCTGTCAAATTCCCTGGGGTATGACTTGCTTTACTCATTCATAATTGCATGAAATATCAACCAAATTCAGTAATTTTGACATGTATGGATAGCTTAGATCTGGCGCTACATGTTGCAATTATCGGCGGCTTCTTAGAGTTAAAACTTGTGGAGAAAATTCAAACCTCGAAATGTTTATTTTCTTTCCGGCCAACATCTGTGTGCATATTACCTTCTATTTATTGCTCCATGCCTGTCAAATTCCCTGGGGTATGACTTGCTTTACTCATTCATAATTGCATGAAATATCAACCAAATTCAGTCATTTTGACATGTATGGATAGCTTAGATCTGGCGCTACATGTTGCAATTATCGGCGGCTTCTTAGAGTTAAAACTTGTGGAGAAAATTCAAACCTCGCAATGTTTATTTTCTTTCCGGCCAACATCTGTGTGCATATTACCTTCTATTTATTGCTCCTTGCCTGTCAAATTCCCTGGGGTATGACTTGCTTTACTCATTCATAATTGCATGAAATATCAACCAAATTCAGTAATTTTGACATGTATGGATAGCTTAGATCTGGCGCTACATGTTACAATTATCGGCGGCTTCTTAGAGTTAAAACTTGTGGAGAAAATTCAAACCTCGCAATGTTTATTTTCTTTCCGGCCAACATCTGTGTGCATATTACCTTCTATTTATTGCTCCATGCCTGTCAAATTCCCTGGGGTATGACTTGCTTTACTCATTCATAATTGCATGAAATATCAACCAAATTCAGTCATTTTGACATGTATGGATAGCTTAGATCTGGCGCTACATGTTGCAATTATCGGCGGCTTCTTAGAGTTAAAACTTGTGGAGAAAATTCAAACCTCGCAATGTTTATTTTCTTTCCGGCCAACATCTGTGTGCATATTACCTTCTATTTATTGCTCCATGCCTGTCAAATTCCCTGGGGTATGACTTGCTTTACTCATTCATAATTGCATGAAATATCAACCAAATTCAGTCATTTTGACATGTATGGATAGCTTAGATCTGGCGCTACATGTTGCAATTATCGGCGGCTTCTTAGAGTTAAAACTTGTGGAGAAAATTCAAACCTCGCAATGTTTATTTTCTTTCCGGCCAACATCTGTGTGCATATTACCTTCTATTTATTGCTCCATGCCTGTCAAATTCCCTGGGGTATGACTTGCTTTACTCATTCATAATTGCATGAAATATCAACAAAATTCAGTCATTTTGACATGTATGGATAGCTTAGATCTGGCGCTACATGTTGCAATTATCGGCGGCTTCTTAGAGTTAAAACTTGTGGAGAAAATTCAAACCTCGCAATGTTTATTTTCTTTCCGGCCAACATCTGTGTGCATATTACCTTCTATTTATTGCTCCATGCCTGTCAAATTCCCTGGGGTATGACTTGCTTTACTCATTCATAATTGCATGAAATATCAACCGAATTCAGTCATTTTGACATGTATGGATAGCTTAGATCTGGCGCTACATGTTGCAATTATCGGCGGCTTCTTAGAGTTAAAACTTGTGGAGAAAATTCAAACCTCCCAATGTTTATTTTCTTTCCGGCCAACATCTGTGTGCATATTACCTTCTATTTATTGCTCCATGCCTGTCAAATTCCCTGGGGTATGACTTGCTTTACTCATTCATAATTGCATGAAATATCAACCAAATTCAGTCATTTTGACATGTATGGATAGCTTAGATCTGGCGCTACATGTTGCAATTATCGGCGGCTTCTTAGAGTTAAAACTTGTGGAGAAAATTCAAACCTCGCAATGTTTATTTTCTTTCCGGCCAACATCTGTGTACATGTTACCGTCTATTTATTGCTCCATGCATGTCAAATTCCCTGGGGTATGGACTTGCTTTACTCATTCATAATTGCATGAAATATCAACCAAATTCAGTAATTTTGACATGTATGGATAGCTTAGATCTGGCGCTACATGTTGCAATTATCGGCGGCTTCTTAGAGTTAACACTTGTGGAGAAAATTCAAACCTCGCAATGTTTATTTTCTTTCCGGCCAACATCTGTGTACATGTTACCGTCTATTTATTGCTCCATGCATGTCAAATTCCCTGGGGTATGGACTTGCTTTACTCATTCATAATTGCATGAAATATCAACCAAATTCAGTAATTTTGACATGTATGGATAGCTTAGATCTGGCGCTACATGTTGCAATTATCGGCGGCTTCTTAGAGTTAAAACTTGTGGAGAAAATTCAAACCTCGCAATGTTTATTTTCTTTCCGGCCAACATCTGTGTGCATATTACCTTCTATTTATTGCTCCATGCCTGTCAAATTCCCTGGGGTATGACTTGCTTTACTCATTCACAATTGCATGAAATATCAACCAAATTCAGTCATTTTGACATGTATGGATAGCTTAGATCTGGCGCTACATGTTGCAATTATCGGCGGCTTCTTAGAGTTAAAACTTGTGGAGAAAATTCAAACCTCGCAATGTTTATTTTCTTTCCGGCCAACATCTGTGTGCATATTACCTTCTATTTATTGCTCCATGCCTGTCAAATTCCCTGGGGTATGACTTGCTTTACTCATTCATAATTGCATGAAATATCAACCAAATTCAGTCATTTTGACATGTATGGATAGCTTAGAGCTGGCGCTACATGTTGCAATTATCGGCGGCTTCTTAGAGTTAAAACTTGTGGAGAAAATTCAAACCTCGCAATGTTTATTTTCTTTCCGGCCAACATCTGTGTGCATATTACCTTCTATTTATTGCTCCATGCCTGTCAAATTCCCTGGGGTATGACTTGCTTTACTCATTCATAATTGCATGAAATATCAACCAAATTCAGTCATTTTGACATGTATGGATAGCTTAGATCTGGCGCTACATGTTGCAATTATCGGCGGCTTCTTAGAGTTAAAACTTGTGGAGAAAATTCAAACCTCGCAATGTTTATTTTCTTTCCGGCCAACATCTGTGTACATGTTACCGTCTATTTATTGCTCCATGCATGTCAAATTCCCTGGGGTATGGACTTGCTTTACTCATTCATAATTGCATGAAATATCAACCAAATTCAGTAATTTTGACATGTATGGATAGCTTAGATCTGGCGCTACATGTTGCAATTATCGGCGGCTTCTTAGAGTTAACACTTGTGGAGAAAATTCAAACCTCGCAATGTTTATTTTCTTTCCGGCCAACATCTGTGTACATGTTACCGTCTATTTATTGCTCCATGCATGTCAAATTCCCTGGGGTATGGACTTGCTTTACTCATTCATAATTGCATGAAATATCAACCAAATTCAGTCATTTTGACATGTATGGATAGCTTAGATCTGGCGCTACATGTTGCAATTATCGGCGGCTTCTTAGAGTTAAAACTTGTGGAGAAAATTCAAACCTCGCAATGTTTATTTTCTTTCCGGCCAACATCTGTGTGCATATTACCTTCTATTTATTGCTCCATGCCTGTCAAATTCCCTGGGGTATGACTTGCTTTACTCATTCATAATTGCATGAAATATCAACCAAATTCAGTCATTTTGACATGTATGGATAGCTTAGATCTGGCGCTACATGTTGCAATTATCGGCGGCTTCTTAGAGTTAAAACTTGTGGAGAAAATTCAAACCTCGCAATGTTTATTTTCTTTCCGGCCAACATCTGTGTGCATATTACCTTCTATTTATTGCTCCATGCCTGTCAAATTCCCTGGGGTGTGACTTGCTTTACTCATTTATAATTGCATGAAATATCAACCAAATTCAGTCATTTTGACATGTATGGATAGCTTAGATCTGGCGCTACATGTTGCAATTATCGGCGGCTTCTTAGAGTTAAAACTTGTGGAGAAAATTCAAACCTCGCAATGTTTATTTTCTTTCCGGCCAACATCTGTGTGCATATTACCTTCTATTTATTGCTCCATGCCTGTCAAATTCCCTGGGGTATGACTTGCTTTACTCATTCATAATTGCATGAAATATCAACCAAATTCAGTAATTTTGACATGTATGGATAGCTTAGATCTGGCGCTACATGTTGCAATTATCGGCGGCTTCTTAGAGTTAAAACTTGTGGAGAAAATTCAAACCTCGCAATGTTTATTTTCTTTCCGGCCAACATCTGTGTGCATATTACCTTCTATTTATTGCTCCATGCCTGTCAAATTCCCTGGGGTATGACTTGCTTTACTCATTCATAATTGCATGAAATATCAACCAAATTCAGTAATTTTGACATGTATGGATAGCTTAGATCTGGCGCTACATGTTGCAATTATCGGCGGCTTCTTAGAGTTAAAACTTGTGGAGAAAATTCAAACCTCGCAATGTTTATTTTCTTTCCGGCCAACATCTGTGTACATGTTACCGTCTATTTATTGCTCCATGCCTGTCAAATTCCCTGGGGTATGGACTTGCTTTACTCATTCATAATTGCATGAAATATCAACCAAATTCAGTAATTTTGACATGTATGGATAGCTTAGATCTGGCGCTACATGTTGCAATTATCGGCGGCTTCTTAGAGTTAAAACTTGTGGAGAAAATTCAAACCTCGCAATGTTTATTTTCTTTCCGGCCAACATCTGTGTGCATATTACCTTCTATTTATTGCTCCATGCCTGTCAAATTCCCTGGGGTATGACTTGCTTTACTCATTCATAATTGCATGAAATATCAACCAAATTCAGTCATTTTGACATGTATGGATAGCTTAGATCTGGCGCTACATGTTGCAATTATCGGCGGCTTCTTAGAGTTAAAACTTGTGGAGAAAATTCAAACCTCGCAATGTTTATTTTCTTTCCGGCCAACATCTGTGTACATGTTACCGTCTATTTATTGCTCCATGCATGTCAAATTCCCTGGGGTATGGACTTGCTTTACTCATTCATAATTGCATGAAATATCAACAAAATTCAGTAATTTTGACATGTATGGATAGCTTAGATCTGGCGCTACATGTTGCAATTATCGGCGGCTTCTTAGAGTTAACACTTGTGGAGAAAATTCAAACCTCGCAATGTTTATTTTCTTTCCGGCCAACATCTGTGTACATGTTACCGTCTATTTATTGCTCCATGCCTGTCAAATTCTCTGGGGTATGGACTTGCTTTACTCATTCATAAGTGCATGAAATATCAACCAAATGCAGTAATTTTGACATGTATGGATAGCTTAGATCTGGCGCTACATGTTGCAATTATCGGCGGCTTCTTAGAGTTAAAACTTGTGGAGAAAATTCAAACCTCGCAATGTTTATTTTCTTTCCGGCCAACATCTGTGTGCATATTACCTTCTATTTATTGCTCCATGCCTGTCAAATTCCCTGGGGTATGACTTGCTTTACTCATTCATAATTGCATGAAATATCAACCAAATTCAGTAATTTTGACATGTATGGATAGCTTAGATCTGGCGCTACATGTTGCAATTATCGGCGGCTTCTTAGAGTTAAAACTTGTGGAGAAAATTCAAACCTCGAAATGTTTATTTTCTTTCCGGCCAACATCTGTGTGCATATTACCTTCTATTTATTGCTCCATGCCTGTCAAATTCCCTGGGGTATGACTTGCTTTACTCATTCATAATTCCATGAAATATCAACCAAATTCAGTAATTTTGACATGTATGGATAGCTTAGATCTGGCGCTATATGTTGCAATTATCGGCGGCTTCTTAGAGTTAAAACTTGTGGAGAAAATTCAAACCTCGCAATGTTTATTTTCTTTCCGGCCAACATCTGTGTGCATATTACCTTCTATTTATTGCTCCTTGCCTGTCAAATTCCCTGGGGTATGACTTGCTTTACTCATTCATAATTGCATGAAATATCAACCAAATTCAGTAATTTTGACATGTATGGATAGCTTAGATCTGGCGCTACATGTTGCAATTATCGGCGGCTTCTTAGAGTTAACACTTGTGGAGAAAATTCAAAGCTCGCAATGTTTATTTTCTTTCCGGCCAACATCTGTGTGCATGTTACCTTCTATTTATTGCTCCATGCCTGTCAAATTCCCTGGGGTATGACTTGCTTTACTCATTCATAATTGCATGAAATATCAACCAAATTCAGTCATTTTGACATGTATGGATAGCTTAGATCTGGCGCTACATGTTGCAATTATCGGCGGCTTCTTAGAGTTAAAACTTGTGGAGAAAATTCAAACCTCGCAATGTTTATTTTCTTTCCGGCCAACATCTGTGTACATGTTACCTTCTATTTATTGCTCCATGCCTGTCAAATTCCCTGGGGTATGACTTGCTTTACTCATTCATAATTGCATGAAATATCAACAAAATTCAGTCATTTTGACATGTATGGATAGCTTAGATCTGGCGCTACATGTTGCAATTATCGGCGGCTTCTTAGAGTTAAAACTTGTGGAGAAAATTCAAACCTCGCAATGTTTATTTTCTTTCCGGCCAACATCTGTGTGCATATTACCTTCTATTTATTGCTCCATGCCTGTCAAATTCCCTGGGGTATGACTTGCTTTACTCATTCATAATTGCATGAAATATCAACCGAATTCAGTCATTTTGACATGTATGGATAGCTTAGATCTGGCGCTACATGTTGCAATTATCGGCGGCTTCTTAGAGTTAAAACTTGTGGAGAAAATTCAAACCTCCCAATGTTTATTTTCTTTCCGGCCAACATCTGTGTGCATATTACCTTCTATTTATTGCTCCATGCCTGTCAAATTCCCTGGGGTATGACTTGCTTTACTCATTCATAATTGCATGAAATATCAACCAAATTCAGTCATTTTGACATGTATGGATAGCTTAGATCTGGCGCTACATGTTGCAATTATCGGCGGCTTCTTAGAGTTAAAACTTGTGGAGAAAATTCAAACCTCGCAATGTTTATTTTCTTTCCGGCCAACATCTGTGTACATGTTACCGTCTATTTATTGCTCCATGCATGTCAAATTCCCTGGGGTATGGACTTGCTTTACTCATTCATAATTGCATGAAATATCAACCAAATTCAGTAATTTTGACATGTATGGATAGCTTAGATCTGGCGCTACATGTTGCAATTATCGGCGG